>JBBPSB010000144.1:0-43472 GCA_038093375.1 Xerocomus brunneocitrinus
GCAACCTGTGTTTGTCTCTTTTCATTGGACTGTTCGAGTGTTCCACACAATGTCTTTTGATGAATGCTCAATGGGCCTTGTCCGCAGCATTTGTAGCATATGACATAGACGTTTCTTGCCAGCTGTATGTCGAACTTGTTGCAAACAAAGCGATTGTAGATTGCGTGTCCGCAGTTTTCCAACATGCATTGAAATTGGTCGTCTCTGGTCTCCCAAAACCTTTTCGGTCGTCTCAGACATCAAACAATGCCATAGCACACAAGCTTCGACTTCTCCATGATCACCAGCACTCCTTCTCACCGTCATGTCCCACCACACACGCTATCTCCCCATCGATCTTGCGGTCAAAGACATCAGCTTTGGAAGTGTGCGTATGCACGACTCAGAATGTTGACAGATAATAACATGCACGTAATCCCAGAGATAGCCCGAGATATTTGAACACCTTTTGATCTCACCAAAGTCCGGCCGCATCTCAAGTGCCGGACGCTACCGCTAGGTTCAGAGGACCAAGGTGTATATTCCTGGACCCGGAGGGGACAGGTTTCCAAAGTAATAATGCGTGGGAATGGCAGAAAAACAACGCCCGTGGGAATTAGGGGTCGAAACCCCTCTGTCGTCATTTGGTTGTCCTGTGGTGGAAAATGTTTTCAACTTTGAACTGGTTAACCTAGTCCTACACAATACGCTAACCTACTAACTTAGGCGCCAACCGGGGTCAACAGTCTGAGGGAAAATGCATTTGTGCGAATCATCTATTGATTTAGTTCCAAGTCCAACAGACTGCTACTCTCGCCATCTTGCTCGTTCTCAATTAGTTGTGCAAGTTCTTCGTATGCCTCTGCCTCCCATAATAAGTCGTTAAAAGCTCGTAAAGTATCTGGACCGGAAATGAATGACATAGTCCTCGTCCGCAACTAGATCCGGGGTGAAATTGAGTCGGTCCCGGTGCTTGAAGCTGAATTTGAGGATGACAATGAGGATTTAAAGTGCTTCAAGAATTGCAGAGGAAAGTTTGTTGCGTCGTTCAGTGCTCGTTAGTTTGGTAGATAAAAAAACACGCTCAGATGGATCATGGGACTGAGGATGCTTGAATTCTGCCGTGTTCAATAAAGGCCGCTTAATTATTTTGACGGAATTTGGTCAACTCATGACCCTCACAGGCTTGCAGTTTTTTGGAACCAGCAATGTATTCGAAGGGGGCCATTGGTAGTAATAAGTGTAAAGATAATGATGATCATCTGTAGTAGTTCGACAGGCCTCTCGAAGTGAACGAGGTGACTTCGTTCCCAATTCGGTGCTCTCGAACTGTGTCGAAGTGGCGCTTATCCGAAGTGAAGCGAACTAACCTCGAAGTTAGTTCACTTCGACAGCAACACTAACGTCGACAACGACAATGTCTGTCCCTTCCCAATCGCTTATCAACTCAGACACTGAAGATGGTCGCTCGGTCGTACCGGTCGTTGTGGACGTTGTTGACGATGGTGATTTAGAAGGAGACATGGTCATTTCTGGAATGATTGCTGCGCGCAGGCCTGCCGCCGCTTTTGATTTCGAAGGTGTTCATATTTCTTCCATGCCCGCTCCGTCCCTTTGGCCTGCAGGCCGGAATCTTCTCATGTGATTCTGTTCGTTGGATAGCTTAATGGTTTCATACCGGCACATCGTCATCGCTGGCTTGAAAGGGATTGCTGCTCACCATGAGGTTTTGTTGAGCGATCGTTGGAGGAAATCGAGAATTGTTGAGGAACTCAGTCGCCACGTTTGTTCGCGTGAATCTCGCCTCATTTTCGTCTTTCGTGAGCGAGCCAACGCGAGACGAAATCGCACTTTGTCCCGGCCAGCACGGTGTATGTATCGAGCGGTCCACTCAACCTGCGACATGGGTGTGCATTACATTACTACTGCAAAGCTAACTTCCTGAAGAACATTTCAATTTCGTGGCTTTCATCGTAACCCTTTTCACCCCACACTAACCCTGCACCCGCGAGCTGCCGAGGGTCCAGGTATGCCCGGAGGGCCATGATATAACAAGGGCGAAAATGAATTGGAGTAGTAGATATGCTTATGGTGTTCTGCTGCTTACAACTCAGGATAGCTCTGAGCACTTGGTGTGACCTTGCATTGTTTGTCCTGTACACCAACTGTACACAGTGCGTGTGTCTCGTCGACGGCATTGGTTCGATGTTGACATATGTGTTGACAGATAATCCGACATGACATCCTCTCCTACTATCGATCCTCCTCAGGGCTGGACTAGAGACGAAGCCCACTTACTCAGAAATTACTATTGGACGAATGAGTCCGGTAGCCTCAAGGGCATCTTGCGCACGCATTACGACCTCGAGGATGCTGAGCCTATCTGGACTCGCAACCCAGAGTATGGCTCCGTCCAGTTCATCTTCCAGGCCAAGTGCAACAATGAGGAGCAACTCTTTTATTATTGGGACGGGTTATCGGATGAGGTATTCCAGTTTGAGGAGAAATCATTGCAGCGGATCAAGGATGATATCAATGCACATGGCGAGGGAAAGGGATACTTGGACAAGTTGAAGTTCAAAGACCTTTAGAAGATTTCAAGTGTCAGAACAAGGGAAGTGTGTGATCACAATCGTGTAAGTATGCACTATTCGCGGGGTTTGAGATCGCAGCTTCCTGATCATTTCAAAAGAGCTACTACTCCACCCTTGACAATATCGCGACCTGGAGTCTGAGTGAGTGTTACATACTGCGAACCTTGACTCTCCAATGATCTCAGCAGCCAAACTTATCGTTCAGAGTGATGCTGCACTGTTTTGTCTGCGCTCTCTAGCCTTTCAGAGCCAAGCATGTTGGCGGCATCCGCGTTGATGCATCGGAAGGTACTCGTCCAGTGAAACTTGTCCTGTGCAATGTACAAAAAAGAACATGCGTGCCTGGTGATTCCAATACAACGAACGCGTCTACAGTTGAAACGCTGGATCAGACACCGCCTCAATATGGGCGGATGATTGCTTCTCCTTCTCATATAAAACACCCACACTCGCGCCCGTCTTTGTACGCCTTTTTGCAGACAACATGGGTGTCGGTGCTGCTCCAGTCGCACTCCAGGATTCGTCGTTGGCGCATCTCATCGACCCGCAACGAACGTGGTACAACAACAGGCGGTGAGTCCCTTCTCGTTGCAATCCTACCTGCACTCACGCATGTCGACAGACTCATTGTCCTCCATGCGTGGATCATCCTTCTGTATGTCCGCAAGCTCGCGTGGCATATATCTTGTCTGATATTGTAATACCATTCATAGCCTCATTACCTCGTCCACCAATGGCTACGACGGTAGCATGATGAATGGTTTGCAGGCTCTTAATCAGTGGGAGTCTGCTTTCAACAACCCATCTGGTGGAAAACTCGGTCTGCTCAATGCCATACAAGTGCGCATACACGGCTATTGATATATTTTGCTGACCATTGGGTGTAGGGAATTGGTAGCCTGGCAGGTTTTCCTTTTGCCCCTTACGTGTCAGACGGCATTGGTCGTCGTCGCGCAGTGTGGTTGGGTGCGGTCATCATGTGCATTGCTACCACCATTCAGACCGCCTCCCAATCCGTCGGCATGTTCATTGGTGCTCGTTTTTTGATCGGCTTTGGCCTCACTTTTGCAGGTCAGTTCTGTAAATATCCAGAAGTCACATCAATTGAGATATATTTATAGCCAACGGCGCCCCCTTGCTGGTCACCGAAATATCATACCCCACGTATCGCGCTCCTTTAACGTCCTTGTACAATTCCCTCTGGTATTCAGGCAGTATCGTGTATGCTATTTCACGTCATTCCCTCGAGCTTTGCCTCATCACCATTCGTCTTAGTGCCGCATGGACAACCTACGGTACCTTCAAGATAAACAGCACATGGGCATGGCGTTTGCCGTCATTGCTCCAGGGCCTGCCTTCCATTTTGCAGCTTGTCCTAATTTTGTTTGCGCCGGAATCGCCTCGTTGGCTGTTGAGCAAGGGACGTGAAGATGAGGCATTAAATGTCCTTGCCTATTACCATGCTGATGGCAACGTGTAAGTGTACACGAAAAAAAAATCTATTTTTGCTCAACGTTTTCCCCTAGATCGGATCCCCTCGTTCAATACGAGTTCCAGGAAATCAAGGCTGCCCTCGAATTTGACATTACAGCCGCTCAAAACGTCGGTTGGAAGTCACTCATTGCTACCCCAGGAAACCGCAAGCGCATGCGTATCATTATCGCCTTGGCCTTTTTTTCGCAATGGTCCGGAAACGGTCTCGTTTCCTATTACTTGAACGACGTCTTCGATCGGATCGGTATCACCGATACAGGCACCAAACTCCTTATCAATGGTATACTACAGATCTGGAACTTGGCCTGGGCGGTATCTGCCGCTTTCATGGTCAACCGTCTGGGTCGTCGTTTCCTCTTTCTGGTGTCGGCCGGCGGCATGACGCTCTTCTATACCGCACAAGCCATTTGCTTTGCCGAGTATGCCCAGCACGGGACCCGTGCGACTGGACATGCCGTCATTGCCTTCATCTTCCTCTTCTATGCCGCATATGACATTGCATTCACGCCACTCATCGTCTCATACACGGTCGAGATCTTGCCATACAATATCCGCGCCAAAGGCTTCACCGTCTTCGGTTTCGTTATCACGGTCGCCATTATCTTCAACCAGTACGTCAACCCGATCGCACTGGACACCCTGGGATGGAAATACTACGTAAGTCGCGCATTCATCCGTCCTTGACCGACCTGGATGGTTTTATTAGCTCGTGTACGTCTGCTGGCTCGCGTGCGAGTTTGTCTATCTCTGGTTCTTTGTCGTGGAGACCCAGAACCGTACGCTGGAGGAGACAGCGGCGCTGTTCGACGGCGAGGACGCCATCCGCAAGATCACGCGCAAGGCCGTGGCACACGATATCCCTGACGATTTCGAAAAGCACCCCGGCGACGCATGATGGTCCCTTGGCCTTTTTTCTTCCTTGGGCTTCTTGTTGTTATCAACGTGTATTTATCTATGCTCGCAGTGGCGAAATTCGATCACGACCATCATTTCCGACACGTCCAAGTTTCCTCGGGCGGACGGGTCACGAGGTAGACCGCAAAGACAGATGGGGCTACGCTAAACACAACGTTCAATCGCATCCGCCCACGTGTCGCGGTATCATTCATGCATTTCGAATTCGTGACCCCCTGGGCACATGAGCATTCTATTCTATTCTTGCGGCTTGCGAGCCTCACTCGCGGCGAAAGAGCGTCGATCCAGCTGAGTTTTCGGGTGTTCATACACCCGCGGAATCTGGTTGGCTGCCCGTCCCTTCATCCAAAACTTGATCGTCGTATCTGGTGATAACCCCGATCTTACATAGCACCACACCCGTTACATTCAGTCATACACGATGTTCAATTCAATCAGACGAACAAGAAACGTCACTCGGCACTCGACGCTGATCTGAATCGCGTCACACGGTAGTCTCAGACTCACCACATGCACAAACCCCCCATCAAAAAAGAAAAACGAAATATGAGCATCCCCAAGAGAAATTAAGTCAATGTAGTATATGGACAATGACCTACTGTGACACGAGTGGGGGGAAACAGAGTGAGAAAAATGAACGAAAACACAACGAGGAAACAGAGGAACAGATGTACAAAGGAACAGGTCAGGCTAATCTCGCAAAGAAAGAGGCGAACGACAAGGAAGAGGAAAAAGAAAACGACGTGAGCAAAAAGAATCCACACTACCCACGAAACAAGGTACGTGGAGAGTATAGAGAGCCCATGATATCCGGTCAATGGGTGATAAACGAGTGGACTGGTTTGTTTTACGGAGAGCTTCATTGTCCAAGTGAAAGAAATAGATACGGTAGGGATTGTGATGCAGTGATCGCTCTGTTTGCCAGGACACCATGCAAAATGGGTAATTTACCTCATCCTTTTGCCTTGAACCCATGCCCCACCGTGAGCTTGTTCTGAAGTTGGTGCGAGCGTCGTCGTTCTCGTCATAATAAAGACTCCCTTTAGCAAGATATAGCCAGCCGTGACCGAATGGAAACATAATTAAAGAAGAGAAAATAAACATGAAACTGGATCAAGAAAGATGAAGAAAAGCTCCACCTGACTCAACCAGTCTTGCTGTTTCCCTTCTTCTGTTTGCGAGGTGGCGTCACCGGTCGTCCCATGTTCATGCCTCCATACGGGTACTTGGCTTTCTTTTCAGCGGGTTTAAGGATCTAACGGCCGCCGTCAACGAAACGGGCTATGTGATCACGTGACGACTTACTTGGAAGGAACACAACAAAGTCTCGTCCACACTCATCATGGCACCCGCATTGTCAAACTCGCCGCAGTAATTTGGTGCTGAGAACAAGGTAACAAGATGTCGCTTGGCAAAGAATTCATAACCATCTTCCACGACCTGCCACAATATCAGTGATGCACGAGCAAGCAAAGGGTAGCAGAAACGTGCCTGATGTGCTCTGCAAATGAGGTCCATGTCATGCTTCTGTAAAAATCTTGACACAACGTCTGGTCCAAACGTAAACGAGACGCCTCGATCATTTTCCGACCACCCAGTGATATCTTTGTCTGGGTCTGACCATAAAAGGTCACAAAGTAGTCCTGCACGATGGATGAGATATCTGCTTGCGACACCAAGGAGGCCAACGCACCCGTGTCTGGAACATCGGTTGGTCTCATGACCCTTCGTATTTGCTCCATTGATTGGAGATCGGGGGACAATCCACCATGCATGGTGAATATCTTCTCATCGATGATGGCAGCGATGGGTAGACAATTAAAGCAATCAGTAAACGTTTTCCATAGCTTGATGTTGTACCGCCGTTTGCCTTGGTACTATTTTCAGCTCCGACCGTACTTGGGGTAAAGGGGAAACACACATTCGTCATAAAAACCGTAAATTCGGTTGATGCTTGCACATTCGTGGTTTCCACGGAGGATGAAAAAGTTTTCAGGGTACTTGATCTTGTATGCGAGGAGGAGACAGATAGTTTCGAGGGATTGTTTACCCCGGTCGACATAGTCGCCGAGGAAGAGGTAGTTTGCTTCTGGTGGAAAACCCCCATACTCGAACAGTCGCAAGAGGTCATAGTATTGACCGTGGATGTCACCTGTTGGGCCGGCGGAATGAGTCATACAAGACCAGGGTAGGGTGATCGTGAGGACGAACCACAAATCTTGATGGGTGCTTCTAGTTCCAATAGAATGGGTTGGTTTATGAAAATCTCGCGTGCTTTTGTGCAGAGATATTTGATTTCGTATTCTTGTAGTTGCACCGGCTTGCCCGGTCGGTTTCCACGCACTAAGGGCAAAAAAGGGAGACTAATCAACAGTGCTGTTCGAGACCAGAGAATGGCAGTGAGAGAAGCGTGCGCCAGAGCTGCGAGGAATGCGTCTTGCAGTCTGTGCGCTTTTTTCCACCACGACACTGCCGCATGCTATGTGGGGCGCTCTTCCACAAGCGCACGACGCCCTAAGCCCTCGCCCGAATCAACGCTCTAAACCCAGCCAAGGAGCACGACAGACCCCTTCCAGCTCACGCAGCACCCAAAAGACGACCGAGCTAGAGGCACACGCCACCCACCTTCCAGCAACCGGTCGATGACCGAGTCGAGATCGATCTCCGTCGCAGAATCGGCCATGCTGGGGATTCGTGATTGTGTAGTTTAGGCGTTGGCGTGAATGAGCGAGGTATGATTGTTGTGGAGAAAAAAAAAGGACAAGTCGCAATAACGTTGATCCTTTACGGCTTTCGCTATGGCGAAATTTGGCGAGGTTGGTTGGTAGATGGGATTGTTTTGAATGGGTTTAGGATAACAAGGGAAAAAGGACAAGGCTGAGAAGGAAAATCGATGAGGGTTGCGGATACAAGATAACGGAGGACGACGATGGTACAGCAAAAACCGTGGGAAACTTGTCTAGACGACAGTCTATGTAGAATAAAATAAAAAACATCATAAAGTCCTTTCCTCCCCCTGCGTACGTCGTGCTCGCCGTCGCCGCCGTCTGAGCCCGCACAGTGAGCGAATGTGGGTCTAAAATTCAGTGAAACAAACCTTGGAAACAGCGGTCCCCTTGGCATCGGCCGCTGATCAAGATCCAACGCAATGCTCGTCCCTGCGTGGAGCCCCTGCAATCCAGTCAGATCCATGTCAACCATACCCACACGACCCGCACCTCAATCCACTCCACCACAGCAGGTGTATCAGGTGCTTGCAGCAAGAACTGCTCGCCCTCTAGTCGCACCCGAATCACGTTCTTCCGCTTCAGGTAATCGTTCCCGAGTCCACTCTCAGCGTGCTGCAGCGTATATGCGCGCATCAGGTCCGACTGAGGTGGCTTTGCTATCTCCCCGTTCCGCAACGGGGCGCGTCCCGTCCCCGCGGGCAAAAAGGTCAGGCGTGCAGCCGAACGCGGTTGAGATGACTGAGACAACCGCTGAGTCGCTGGTGTCGACGACTCGCGTACCAACGAAGAATGGCTCTCGTACATCTCCACCGGCACCGTCTCTGCAATGTTCGTTTCGGACCGGGTGGAGCTCGAACTCCGAAAGGGCGACAAGAAGCTTGCGCCTGAAATGCGCTTCGTGGCGCGAGGCGTGGTCGTAGAAAGTGCCCCAATCGACGATTGTGACTCGGTCCTTGGCCAGGTCTCTCCACCGGGAGGAACAGGCGTCGACCGTCCCGGGGACACTGGCTGTGCTGGGACCTCATCAATCCCTAGCTTCGCCGGCCGTTCGAACTGCTCTTCCTTTTTTCGTGTCCGGGGAGGGCTAGGGGAAGCCACATCACCTACACCCACGCGCTTTTCCCACCAGTCTCCTAGAACGCCCGCACCACTAGCTCCGGGAGGACACTTGTACACCCGAAAAGTAGTCCCTTCTAGCTCGCACACCACACGTCTCCACTTGCGGTCCTTGGCTTGCACACCGGGTGAGGTGAATTCCACCTTGCGAGGCATGATCGCGATGAGATACAGCGAATTGCTGTAAGGTGGCAGTGGCTCCTCATCATCGGGCGGCATATCGCGGCTCTCCCTTGGATTGAACGTGGGATATGGAGGGGGATCCGAAGTGGGATGGAAGTTGGGCATAGAAGTGCGGCGCGGCAGACGTCCAATCACCATTTCTGTATCGCTCTCTTCTGATTCTGCTCGAGTTTCGGCAGTATGGCCTGAAATGGACGGTAGGTTGGTCCCAGTAATCTCCCCGGATCGGAGATGGCAATGTCCCCGCTCAACACGGCGAGTGACGCCGAGGTCAATCATGCTCCGCGAGGCAGGACGATAAAGACTCGGCTTGCGAGCTCCAGGTATCGGCGAGTCAAGATCCGTGGTATGACGCTGGTTAACATCGCCAGGTTCAGATTTAGGCGAGAACGGGTGTATCGCCAAGGAGGTAGGCGATGTAGCAATTTGGATCGGATTGACGTAGGTCTTGGAACTAAAGTAGTCAGCAAGATTTGAGCCAGTAGGTTCGCTCTGGAGAGGAGAGGTAGAAACTGAACCATCAACAAAACACTCGTCCCTCATGGGACGCTTCTGCAAACTCTTAATACTGTGCACACCGGATAGATCAACGCTGTGCGGTTCATCTTCTTCTTCGTCACTCTGATGCACACTCAGAACACCTGTGGGTTCTTCCTCCTCGCCTTCCTCATCCTCGTCTTCGTCTGAATCCGCAAGTGTCGCGTTCTCGTGGTTCGCTTGGCACTCGGAACTGCTACGACCGTGTCTCGACAATGAAGGTATGCTCCGCAAGGGCACATTTCGCCGAGGCGGCGGGTCTTGCGCGGGAGGTGGGGATGATGGCGGAGGCAATGTAGGCAAATTGAGTATGGGCATGGGCTGTCTTGCAACTATCGACGGTGATAGCCGGAGACCACGTTCCGTCGCGAGACGGAATGGCGGTGGAAGAGGGGCACTATGACAAGGCATCAGGACGGGACGCTCCGGAATTATTTCAGGGGGCGGGGCGGGAGCGGACTGGGATCTTGAGAGGTCACCCGGGTAAGAAGACGGTGGTGCTGGGTCAGCTGATGGAGTCGTGAGAGGGGCATTATGGGAGAGGACATCCCCCATAGGTCGTGGCGTGTCGTCATTCAACGTGTTATGTACAGCTTCCCCGTGAGAGCTGGGTTCTGAAGCAACATTGATCTGTAGCGTAATATCGGGATGCAGTATGGGAGATCGGGGAGAGGGCTGTACTGCGGCATCAAGAGAAAGGGTAGAGCGCAAGAACAATGGGGCGGGGGCGAGCACATTGCCAGAATCGAATTCGTTCCCCGGGCCAGCGTGATCACGAAAGAACAATGGCGCAGCGCCACGAGCAGCAAAGGTCGGATGAATGGGTACGGCGTGAAAGGAATCCCAAGTGGAGTGACATCTAGATCGCACTCGGGGCGAGTTTCCACTTGCAGAAGCGTCTGGCGAAGAGTCATCGGTGTCCATAGGATTGGGGCCGTCTTCTGCCCTAAATCCGATGAGAGGGGATATGTCCGGCTTACGCAATAGGTCTACGGAGGAGTGTGCGCGCTGAAAGTCGTGGGACGGAATGGCGACGGGGGAGAGGGCGTCTTTTGGCCTCCTACCGCTCCCTCGTGTACGCAGGGCGAATTTTTTGAAAAAGTGAAAAGCGCGGCCCTTGGGGGATAGTGGTAAGCGGACGAATTTGAAACATGACGGGGTAGGAGACGTACCTGGGGGCGCGTCGAGTGGACTTGCGCCTGGTCGTGAGACGGAAGGTCCATTGTGGTAGAAAGGGAACAGGGATCGAGTGACCAAGCGCTATCTGAGGGCGGACACGTTTTCGAGGAACCGAAACTGGTTCACTCGGCCAATTTCCGTCGAGGAGTGAGAAAGGACGGCGCCCAGTTCGACACCGGGCAGATAATAGTCGTGCCCAAAAGTAATTCTAAAGGCATTAAAAGACAAAGACACGAGTATCGCACCAAAGAAACGAGCCTGAGGACTCGAAGCGGACCTGTTGGGGGTCATATTGAACCTGTGACAATAATGATATTCTTAGGTTCCATTTCTGTTCATCCCAACACAAACACTTTTACTCCCAATCACTCATAACGGCGCATTGAATGCTTCACTGCGCAGCGCTCCAATAAATAAGTACAGGGTATTAATACGCGGCCTATCGTTGCCCCGAAACCGGTCCATTACTAAATATCCACCTTGCCGAGCATAGGATTAATGTCGTCTGTGGCGTTTTCCACAGCGCCGGCCGAGGCTCATCCAACGATCCCATGCGGTCAAAAGCAGCGCTCAGAGGACCAGCTTCGTAACGTCACTGCGACCATCGTCGAGACAATGTCTTTGTCGACTTGGCCCCGAGTCGCGCCGCCGGTCAAGTGGCTCGCGCCGCACTCTACGCGAAGCCCGCGTGTCAGCCCTTGTCGAGCGTGTCAACAAAATGGTACGTCACGGATCATATCAGCTGTCTTCGAGATCATTCAGGCGATAGATAAGTCGAAACGCGGCACGCGCCCAAGTTCTTCTGTCCTGATGTTGGCGAGGGCCATGAAACCCGAGGCCGCCCAAGAGCCTGGGCCACGTTGCATCGTGACTCGGCGACGGTAAAAATATCTACACGTTCCCACCTCGCCCACGACTGTCCGTCAGCATCAAACTTAAACGTGACCAGTTGGCGCGTTGTCTCACTAATCAACATTTCGGTCGCATACCAATATTGTGGGATAAAGGCGACAGAACCTTAGATATTCATCTCACCTGACCCATCCCTATCCCAGACACGGAACTCCGGCAGCTTGTGCGTGGAACCACAAAGGTAGGGCAGTGCATTGGTGGCAGCCATCCCCAACCAGTTGCAGGTCGAGAGGTTGAGCACAGTCGTAGGTTTGGTGATTGGGTCCATGATGGCGATCGATTCAATCACGGTTTGAAAGGGGGCGGATCAAGCCTACAAAAATCAATGGAGATATCATAAAATCTAGTTCCGACTGATCTCCCAGGTAGAGCATCAGGTTTGTCCGTCCGAAAAGTAAGATGAATGGTGTAGAGGGAATCCTTACATACGCTAAGGTGAGAACAAGTAGTGTTCCCGGTCAAACCAGTGGCAGCGGTGGAGCATACGGACCATTCGGCCTTTGTGATTGCTGGGGGCACAGGCCTGCCTTGGCATTTCCACATACTAGGAGGAAATAACAAATCCAAGTAACGGTGTATACATACATGATGTCTAGAATGGAAGCTTCCCGCCCGACGTCTTGGCAGGCTTGAGCGGATTTGGTCGTCTCCTCTTGTAATACTACGGAGATGAATCGATAAGGGCACTGCAACGAAGCAGGAAAAAAAAGAGTACTCGCCTGCTTGTATCGATGGATGCGTTTCGACATATCGCGCATGAGCATTTTTCGTTTCAGAGCCTTCTCCCCCGCCACCCGCTCCCATTTGTGTCCCTTGAACATGCGCTTCTTGCCCGCATATAGCCTGTTACCAATCTCTGCACCTGGCACCTTGTGCACCTTTACTTGGCCGACCCATTCGATAGGCTGAGACCACTCCGCATCCGCCTCAGTCTGGGTCTCGATCCCAGCGCACGCCTCAGGCTTTTTGAATACCGGCTGCGCCTTGGCGAATGAAATAGCTGCCAGGTGTGCCGCGGACGTCTTTGGCGAAGGAGGGAGGAATGCCAATGTCCCCGACGCGCGGGCTTTCTTGATCAAATCCGCCTGGTAGCGTAAAGAGTACTTTGGCGGTGCCCATCGACCCGTCTTTGGGTTCTTGGTGGGTATGAACGGGTTGGCACGCTTGGGGAGGTCACTCGTAGACGGTTCGGCCGCGACAGGCTTTGGTTGCGAAAAGTCAAACTTGGCAAAGTCAAAGGGTGAACTGGTGGATATTGTAGTTGGCTTGAGGACGGGAGGTGGAGGAGGAGCCTTTGCAAGCTGCCGAAGCCTGAAGTGCTTGATAGCCTTGGTGGCCATGGAAGAAGGTGAAAAACAATGTCAAGGTGAGTAGGTTAGGGTTACCCTTTTCGGTAAATACCGTATAAAAGGCACGTCACTTTTTGCCACTTGAATTCTTCCATCCTATGACAGCCCGAAAGCCACGAAGCTCATCACGCACTAGATGTGACCCATTCACGTCTCTATTCATGAGCGGGCAAGGTCTGAATGTCACCGTCATCCTCACCGGGGCCAGTCCTAATCGGACTGCGCGACGTACAATAACGATTGGATGCTTACTTCTTTGCCATTTGACGCCGTCTGTGCTCTCTCTCGCGGCAACAGTGTCCTTTTTTGGGACGCACGACGTGGATACCGACTGGCCGGACGCTGTCGATGTCTTGCTCATACTTTGAAAGGTGTGTTGTATGGTCATCCTGGCCATTCAATGCCCATGGAGAATGTGTCATTCCCGGTTGTATAGAGACCAGATGGGACTTCACATTTCCTGACCAGCCTTTCGGGAACTACTCCAGATCCCGCCTTGCTTGCATAGAGTTGCTACGCATGTGGACTGGTGTGGAAACCAAGAGCAAGTTTTTGTCATGTCGCTTTGTCTGCCGTACGAGATGAGCTGATGTACTGTCTTGGTTGAGAGTATCCCATCCTCGGGTTGAATTCGTGGCTCGTGGTCCTCGTTGACCGCGATACTCGGTTCAGACTATCTTGGGCTGTCATGGTTCAATTTTTTCCTCATTCTATTTCCTCTTTGTGAGGATAATATCTACTTATCACTCTTGTATCCTGGCAATGAATCAATTTATATCCTCTGTCGTATGAGCTGGAACTTTAACCAAAGTCTTTGGGACCACGGAATCTCATCTCATCACGGGCATCACACATTGTTTAGTTGACGAATCATTGTGATGTGAATGTGACATGAGTAGATTATGGACATGAGGTATACCAAAGCCTTCCTTGGCGTCCCTAATGAAGAGAAAACACGTCGCAAAACCACCTCCACAAGCGAGGCAACGATCGACGTCCAATCAAGCGTTCTCATGCTTTTCGAGCAACACGTCCTCGTGCGAGTCCTGTGCTGCCTTGTGAGTGATTTGATCGATCGCGTCTTCACCGTCAAAGAGCGCCGCCGTCTCCTCCAACGTGAGGTTCTTAGTCTCCACGATGAAGAACCACAAAAAGACAAACTCGAAAGCGAGCCAGCACACGTACACGAGCTGTCACCACATGACAGTCAGCTCCACGTGGCAGGATGGACGGACGAGACGACGACGTACATAGTACTTCCACCCCAGCGCGTCCAATGCAATCGGATTCACGTACTGGTTAAATATCAGCGCGAGCGAGACCGTGAAGTTGAAGAGACAGAGCCCCCGCGCGCGGAGGTTGAACGGCAGGATCTCGACCGTGTACGCAATCACAAGCGGACTAAACGCAAGCGCGTACGCGGAAGAAAACAAAAAAACAAACGCGATCACGGCATGGCCTGCCGCGGGCGTCTGGTGCTTTGAGTATTCGGCAAAGCAGATCGCTTGTGCCATATAGAAGAGCGTCATCAAGCCTGCCGAGGCGAGGAAGAGGAAGCGGCGCCCGAGGCGGTTGACGGCGTATGAAGAGTAGAGCGCGAAGAGGAAGCTCCAGATCTGGAGGGTGCCGTTGATGAGCAGCTGCGTACTCGAGCTCGTGATGCCAATCTCATTCAACACTTTTGAGAGGTAGTACGAGAGGATGCCGTTCCCAGACCATTGCGAGAAAAAGGCGATCGCGATGATAATCCGCATCCGCTTGCGGTTTCCTGGCGTCGCAATTAGTGACTTCCACCCGATGTTCGCGGCAACGGTTCGGTCGAACTCGAGTGCAGCCTTGATTTCCTTGAATTCGAACTGCACGACTGGGTCCCGTCTGTGAGCATCTCAGCATGTCGGTAACGATGTCCGCGAGTACACACGTACTCGTTGCCATCGGCGTGGTAATACGCAAGCGTTTTTAGGGCTTCTGCGTCTCGTCCCTTGCTCACCAGCCAACGAGGTGACTCGGGTGCGAACAGAACCAAGAACACCTGAATCACAGATGGAACACCCTGTAGCAGGGATGGCAACCGCCAAGCCCATGTATTGTTGATCCTGAATGAACCGAACGTCGTCCACGCAGCACTGATAAAGAATGCGGTGAATGAGAGATGTATCGCATGGAAATAAAAGAGACAAACACGATAGCACCCGAATACCAAAGGGAGTTGTAAAGAGATGTTAAGGGGGCGCGATATGTAGGATATGAAAGCTCTGTGACCAACATGGGTGCAGCATTGGCTGTACATGATATATTAATACAAAAATAGACAATTGTTTACGAAACTTGCCTGCAAACGTGTTCCCAAAGCCAATTAAGAAACGGGCACCAATGAACATGCCAACAGATTGGGAAGCGGTCTGCAAGGCGGTCGCAACACACATGATGGCCGCACCAAGCCAAACTGTTCGCCGACGACCGATGCCATCAGACAAATATGGTGCAAACGGATACCCAGCCAATGCGCCAATGTTCTATACACGTTGGTGATGATCAACGGCGACGGACTAGATTAGCGTAAGAGTGTTCACCTGTATGGCATTGAGTAGGCCGAGTTTCCCACCCGAAGGGTTGTTGAAAGCGGACTGCCACTGAGTGAGACTCTGCAGACCGTTCATCATACTGCCATCGTATCCAGTTGTCGATGATGTGATGAGGCTATCGTAGATTGTCAATAGAGAGTTCAGAGGACAGCCATGGGTTCTTTGGGACGCACAGTAGGACAATCCAAGCATTCAGGGCAATGAGTCTGCATGAAAGTCGATAAGCATGACAAAGCGCGAGTGGTGAACGCGCTCACCGTCTGTTATTGTACCACTTTCTTGTCGGGTCGATGAGATGTGCCAACGAGAGGTTTTGGACCTCAGAAGGGGAAGCACCAGCAGCACCCATCTCGTCCTCGAAAACCGGATACCGAGCAAGAAGTGATTACTTTGCGGCATTGGCGCATTTATGGCGCCACTGTAATAATTTCCAGGGTGAATAGCCGAGGATAGAACTCGGTTCCAATCTATGAGCGCAGAAGGTCCGTTACGTTTGTCTTGAGTTTCATGGGACTCCGTCTTGGCAGCCCTAGTAAGTACAACTATGGTTACCCCAAAACCGGGACTTGCAAAGTTAACTTGGGCTGTGGCTACTATCATTCGAAACAAAAACACAGGGTGGAAACAGAAAATACGGCCTCACGGAATCCTGCGACTTGGATGAGTGGCGGGCCGAGAGCCGATCGGATGGCTTGATTCAGCAACCTAGATGTGTCATGTAAATGGTTTACTTCGACCCTTGAAGCTTGAAGCTCGAAGCTTGGCTAGTGACTTATTAGTGAGCAGAATACCTTCCACACCATAAAGCATTTCCAAAAAAGAAGGTTATTCATACGCCCCTACGAAGAAAGAATAAAATACGCTCTGATGATGAATCTGCGACGGGTTTGTTTTTTGTTCCCACTCCAAAATCAAAAACGGTGCCGGTAGCCAGACCGAGGGCAGACCGAGAGATTATCATCTAAGATACCTACGTAACACGCGTCTCTTCTAAACGGGCAAGGTCATCTCTCGCGCCGAGCAATACCTCCTGTCCGAACACCGTCAACACCACGACTGCAAAGCACAAGAAACACACGATTTACCGTTACGAGCGCTTGCCGTGCCTCATCCTTGATCTCCTTCCAACGCCGCTCATACGCCCCCAACAGCTGCTCCCACTCCGCCTTCCGGTTCATCCCCCCAGTACGAATGAGGGCTCGCAACACAATGATTCCTGCGACCCACTCGACCTCGTCTGACTCCCACACCGCGTCGCGCACCATCATCTCTGAAAACGTGTCACACGATGACACGGCGTACCCAAGTTCTTGACCCTGTCGGTGGTGGTAACCCGTGTTCGTGTTGGTGCAGGCACTGGGAGCAACCCTGTTGCTACCTCCAACGATCCCGAGCTCGATCGCGGCGGCGTGCATCTGGGCCCACTTCACATGATCCTTGCGCCGTTGTCTATCCACCTTGATCCGCTCCATCTCGTCCGAGAGCGATCCATGCGCCGCCGCGCCAGTACCAAAACCCGCGCTCCCGGCCCCGCTCGTGCTTTCGGTAGTGGGGGCCCACACGGACGACTTGCGGAGCGTAGTCTGGAGGGCGCGTGGGCCGGCTAGTGGTCCAGAGACATCCGCATGGATGAGCGTGTTTGGGAAAAATGCACAGGCGTCGAGGAAGCGGCGCAAAAATGTGCAGAGCACGTCCGTTTGCCCAGGGCTCGGTGTCGACGCCGCTGCACCCGACGCGGATGCAGAGGCCACGGGCGATGCAGTCGAGGCAACCGACGCAGAGGAGAGGACAGACGAGGTAGCATCAAAGAGAGCATGTATGACGGGCGCGAGTGGGGTGGGTGACGGGTGCGCGAGGACGTAGGACTGGATGAGGGACGAGAGCGTGTGTGAGTCGATCGCGCTGGTGATGAACGCGTCGCGGAGGGCGGAGGGGGTCACGCTGAGGGTGATCGGGCTCGATGAGGGGACCTGTATGGGGACGGGCACAGCGGCTGGAAAGGTTAACTGAAGTTGTTGGCCGGATGGGCCCGGCTGGGGTTGTTGGGCGGTATGCGCATGTGAGTGTGAATGAGAGGTTGGATCGGGTGTATCCGAGGATGAGGCAAAGGACGGTGCGATAGTCGGCGTCCAAGAGATGCTGCCTACTGGGAGACAGTGAGTAACTGCCAAACGAGCCAGGTATGACGTACCTCTCTCGGACGGTCTCTTTGGCCGGGTGCGGCCCTCGAGCTTCCGCCTCGCGCGCCCGACGGTGTTCTTGTACCAATTGTATATTTGCTAGCGCAACGTCGTTACAGCGACTGGGAATGGTACTCACGGACTCACCTCACGGAAGCGGGGTTCCGCTTCATCGAGGCCTTGGAGGTCTGGGGGGAGACCAAAGCGGACAAGAAACTCATTGGCTCTGTCGAGCGCGAATTTCTTTGCGTCGCCTCTTACATGGCCTCTGGTCCTCGTCTCGAAACCGCTGATGTGGCTCTTGAGGAAGACGAGCTGTTCTTCGGTGTACGCCTTGGGCAATCTGGGTTTGTTTACCCTGGAATCCATCGCGAAGACTGTTCGGGTTTGCACAGCCACACACTCACAGGTTCACTCCCGGATTCCATTACGTAATACGGTTATCAATTGTCATCCTTGGCTTGAAGTTGCCGTTCATAACAAGCATACGCCAAAACCTATAGAATTCAGCATCTGAGCGAGCTTGCGTGTGTACACTAGCGCATGATGAGTTGGTATGAACAACTTCCCTGCAGATTGAACCAATGGCGTCCTTACTAACTCCTCATTGTAGTATGTATTCACCGGTAACTCTACACATTTCCGGAACACATCAGGTGAACCAACGCCGCCGCACACCTGCCGATGCGAAGCAAAGACCATTAGATACGATATAAAAAGTCGAGCATGAAATCCTCAAACGCTTGACAGAACCCCCGATGCTGCTCCTTCAAGCCCTCCTTTTTTTCTTATCAACCACATTGTCTGCTAAGACTGTCGTAGACGCGACTCCTCTGATCCGTCGTTACAGCGGCAGGAACACCCTTGGCCTTGTAACGAGGCTCAACTTTAACGTGGATGATGGCCATACCATTCCCGAGAGGGATCGTGTTCGTGTCCGTGCCATGATGAGCAAAAACAAGGACACCTCTTTCAGCATTGCCAACGTTTTTAATAGCTATGCCGCTCAGGTTGGCATTGGGGAACCTCCAACTAATTGTATGTGAATCTGTTGCCATTCTGAATACAGAGCTGACCGATCTTAGATACGCTTATGGTTGATACTGGAAGCTCAAACACATGGGTGGGAGCGAATAAGAGTAGGCCATACATCCCGACGAAGACGAGTATGGACACTGGAAATGCTTTCGTACGTGTCCAATATCCCTCATAATCGTTTGGATCAGTTCTGAAGATGACCTTAGAACGTGTCTTACAACATCGGAGATGTCAGAGGAACGGAATGGTTCGATACCGTCACGCTCTCCCCTTATTTGGTGATCAAAAATCAATCCATCGGCGTGGCTAGCTCAGCCATCGGTTTCCCAGCTGGTTTTGATGGTTTCCTCGGCGTCGGTCCCATTAACCTGACTAGTCATTCGGTAAACAATACCCCTACGGTGCCCACAGTGATGGACAACCTTTACTCACAAGGAACGATCTCAGAGGAAGTGCTTGGAATCTACTTTGTCCCATCCACCGAACCGGACAGCACCGGAGAACTAACATTTGGCGGCTATGACAGCAGCGTCATCACCAGTTCTGTCGAGTACGTCCCACTCACGAAGACTTCCCCTGCGTCGGCATACTGGGGTGTCAATCAGACGGTCTCTTATGGTAACCAGACTATCCTGTCGAACACCGCCGGCATCGTCGACACTGGCACCTCCCTCCTACTGTTAGCAACGGGTGAGTGGTATGCTGAGACGGACAGACCTCTCGCTAACCTTGTTAACAGATGCATTCCAGAAATATCAGAACTCGACGGGCGGTGTCATGGACATTGCTACCGGCCTGCTCGCCCTTGACGCTACCCAGTATGCTAACCTGAAGCCGTTGTCGTTTGATATTGGAGGCGTACGCTTAGACTTCACGCCTAACGCGCAGATCTGGCCTCGTTCACTCAATACTGCCATCAGAGGGAACGCAAGCGCGATCTACCTCATCGTCGCTGACTTGGAACCCATACCTGGGGTTCCCATCGACTTTATCAATGGATATGTCTTCTTGTGTGTCCCCCCACTTTTGATCCGGAGCGATTGTTGATGGCCGCCACTCTTTAGAGAACGCTTTTACAGCGTGTATGACAGCAAACACAAACGAGTTGGCTTTGCCAAGACTGCCTATACGGACTCGGAGATTAACTGAACATCATGCATTGCCAACCTCCTTACTCCAACGCGTCCCATACACGAGCCGCTCATGGCTCATCCCATTCATTTGATGTATCTTGCAGTTGTCCTTCCGATCATTGTGATAGGTTGTTTTATAAGAGTGGAGTGCGAATAAGTACATCCTCGAAGTTCAGAACGTTCGTGCGTCAAGAGAACCCGAACAACAGCACAGTATGGTGCGTTCCAATAATATCGTTCACTCTGAGCAATAGATCCGGGCCTGGTGTCTGGACTGGCACCTGGTGGAGCGTAACTTCTTAGTAAGGTACTTGTCGTCACCCAAATCAGGCGCTTTGCGGGCCCTTGGGATGGTTTTGCGTGATGCCATGCAACTGAAGTAAATCGTCAGATATCTTTGCTTTGCAGCACGACTCAGACATTACGTCGATGTCGTCTACTATATACGCGCCAAATTGCCAAACAGTCTATTGCAAGTGACACACCGCCCCGACGCGACCCGAGGTTGCCTTTTTTTTGTGACCTCGCTTGAACATCGACGACGGCCGTGATTCGGTGGACCATAGTTTCTTGCACGTCCTTGAAGCCAATGCATGCAAGGGCGCTGTAGGAGACTCGCTACAGTACGTATTTCAATGATCAAAAGAAAGAAAGAAAGAAACCGATGTACTTATCGCTCCCTTCCGGTTTCCACCGGCCCAGTACCCCGTCGCGACTCGTCGTCGCATCGCTGATGTTGTAAAAGAATGTCCACATGGCGCGACATTGGCATGAGAACATACTCGCACCAATCGATTCAGGAAGCCAAATACTGGTTGCATGTGATCTCCCACCATGGCGAAACTTTTGTTCACTCGCCTCTCATACCAATCAGTTGGTCTGGTCCGTGACTGTTCCCTACGCTCCTCGTCTTGGTGATTGCTCAACAACAGTTGACTGACGCTCTTGCCAGTGGTACGTATGGGAACTGATATGTATGTCGCTTTAGGTTTCTCGTTTCAACGTTTCATATCGTACTTCTCCTGCGCCACATGACAACTGCCACATTGCTGCGCCAACACCTTGTACTATTCCAGACAGGCTATCACATGTTTCACTGAATGCGATTCAGAGACTGACAAGTTAAAGTTTCTGAGCTTTGGAACGGGGTTCAGGAACGTTCAGGTTTGACTGTAAGGGGAATGGAAAGGCGGAGTCGCCAAGTGACAACTTCATCATATAAATGCTTACTTTCCTGCAGACTGATTCCCTCACTCACCTTGATGCTGTTTCTGATGAAACAAGTTGCCTACTGAGTCGGCGCCTCGGAGCCTGGGACTCAATACGAAAAATAAAAGACGTATATGTCGTATGCCGCGCGATATAAAAAGTCGAGCGCAAAATCCTCGGACGCCTCAACGGACCTCGATAGAACCAGCATGTTACTCCTCAAAACCCTCCTTTCTTTAATATTTCTCACGTTGTCTGCTGTAGATGCAAGTCTGTTGATCCATCGGGACAGCGAAAAGGGCACTCTTCGCTTTGCGACGAAGACAAACTTGGATTCGGGTAACGGCCGTACCCTTTTTGAGAGGGATCGCGCCCGTGCCCGTGCCCTGGTCAACAAACACAGGGACACGTCTATCACCATTACCAATGGTCTTTATAGCTATTCCGCCCAGGTTGGCGTCGGAGAACCTCCAGAAATTTGTATGTCAATCTGCTACCATTGTGAATGTGAAAACTGACAGATCGCAGACACGCTTCTGATTGATACTGGAAGCTCAAACACATGGGTGGGAGCGAATCACAGTAGGCCATACATACGCACGAAGACCAGTGTAGACACCGGAAATGCTTTCGTACGTGACAAATATCCCTCGTTTTGTTTGCGTCAAATTCGAAGATGATCAAAGAGCGTATCTTATAGTGCAAATGTCACTGGAGAAGAATATCTCGATACCGTCACGCTCTCCCCTTATTTGGTGATCAAAAAGCAACCCATCGGCGCGGCTACCTCGACCAATGGAAGTTTCGAAGGTCTCGATGGTATTCTTGGGATAGGGCCCATCGACCTGACTTCCGGAACAGTAAACGATACCGCTGTGGTGCCTACGGTGGTGGACAATCTTTACTCGCAAGGAAAGATCTCGGAGAAAGTATTTGGGATCTACTTCGTCCCGTCCTCCGCGCCTGACAGCAACGGGGAGCTCACGTTTGGTGACTATGACAGAAGTGTTATCACCAGCCCTGTTCAGTATGTTCCGCTCACGAAGGCTGACCCTGCATCGAGGTATTGGGGTGTCAATCAGACGGTTTCTTATGGCGACCAGACTATCCTGTCAAACGCCGCTGGCGTCGTCGACACCGGCACCACCTCCATTCTGCTTGCAACGGGTGAGTAGCCTTCCGGGACGGACGGACTTCTCGCTGACCTCTTACCTGAAGGAGCATTCCAGAGATATCAGAACTTGACGGGTGCAGTCATGGACAACACTACCGGTCTGCTCGCCCTCAACGCTAACCAGTATGCTAACCTGAAACCATTGTCGTTCCATATTGGAGACGCGTGCCATGATCTCACGCCTAACGCCCAGATATGGCCTCGCTCGCTCAATACTGCCATTGGGGGGAATGCGAATGCGATCTACCTTGTCGTCGGTGACTTGGGATCTGTAACTGACCTTCCCATCGACTTTATTAATGGATATGCCTTCCTGTGTGTCCCCTTTTTCAGTCCGGGGTAATCGTTGGTACTGACGCTTGCCGCTCTTTAGGCAACGCTTCTATACCGTATACGACACCAAGCACAAACGAATAGGCTTTGCCAAGACCGCCTACACGGACTCAAATATTAACTAGACGTCATTCATCACTAGCCTCTTTCATCCAACGTGTCTCGTATACAATTCGGGTGGCTGGCTAAAGCTCATTCATTGCTTACCTCTCTCAGTTGATGGATCCTGCAGTCGCCCACCCAAGCACTGTTGTGATACCCACCATTATAGTAAAAATGACGTGCCGTCCTTGTAGCTCTAGTAACACCCACCCTTCGTACAGGAGGGTATGATTCATCTTGATATCGTTCGCGAACAAGAACATTTTCACGGTCCAATTGAGAGATCGGACGCAGGCCTCGAGTAGATCGTCATCTTCGGTCCGCGGCACGACTTGGACGACAAAGCGATGTCCAGACTTGGGTTGGGCATGGTGTTGGTAGCATGCCGCCCCGAGGGAGAAGTTCGATCACTTTGACAATGAATGTCATCAATGCATGATTCGGTGAAGACGTCTTCCATATTTTCCGCCATATTTTCGGGCGTGCTATGCTAGGAGTATCTTCTTTCTGAATTGTGGCATCATGTCCAAGCCAACGCGAGTAAGAGACTAGCACAGTACACAGTTCAATAATCATCAAGAGGAAAGGAAAAGAAACCAATATATTGCGCCCTTGAATTCTAATATCAATTTTACCCAGTCCAATAACTCATCGTCGCCGTATCGTGTACCTCCCTCATGATGTGTCCGCTTGATATCATCAGACCACGCCCATATTGATCAGTTGTTCCAGCATCCTCTCATCCATACCTTGCACCCTTGGCATAATTCGGCACGGAAACGGAAGCGGATGTCTACCCCAGAAACAAGCGCCCTATCAGCCCCATCTCCCATGCAACGGAAGAAAAAGGAAGAAAAAGGAAGAAAAAGAAGGCTACCCACACCGCAAGCCCGCTCGTAAACTTGGGAACGACCGGCACCTCCCGTCCACGCTCGTCCCGTGCCTTGGACAGCGTAAACGCCGCCAACACGCTTGCGATCGCGATCCACACGGACGAGTCCGCAAAGTGGCGGCCCACGCACATGCGCCGGCCGAACCCGAACGCGATGTGTTGCGTATTGTCCGGCTTGAGGGTGCCGTCGTCGTTGAGGAAACGTTCGGGGAAGAAGTCGTGCGGCCGGGGGTACTTGGAGGCGTTGTGCGCCATAGACCTGCGTGGGTATGGACGAGTCAGCGATGGTGGATGAGACGGGCAAGAACGGGGGGCACCAGAGGTTCGAGATGACGAGGGCCCCTAGGAATAGTCAGCTGTCCTGTGCACAGACGATGGTGATATCAAGAACGCACCCTTGGGTATATAATACCCGTCATAGACGTCCGCGTCCACCGTCACATGCGGAATAGCTAACTCAAGGCCGATGAAAATGGGACGGGACACGACAAGCCTCGACTCACAAAGCGGCGCGACAGGATTGTATCGCAGCGTTTCGCGCAAGAGCGCGTCGATATAGGGCAGCGACGGCCGATCTTGCAGGCGAGGTAGTCTACCCTTGCCAATGACCGCATCGATTTGCGCCTGCGCCTTCATCTGGACATCTGGGAACAGAACCATCATGAGGAAAAAGGTCATGATGACCGAATTTGACTTTTGAACATGATAGGTCAGTAATACCAATCGTTGTATTATTATCAACGCACTGTTTCTGAGGCGGCTGGGTAGAACACGTGAGATGGACAAGGGAACAAGAGAGTGCGACAGTTACCCATGAACGCCGTCGCCGCAGCTTCTTTGAGACCTCGCATCCACTCTGCGTCTGTGGGGATGTGTTGCGCTTCTACTCTCCGCAGGGCATCACATATCATGCTTGGACCGGCGTTTCCTGACTTCTGCGAGTAATGATGAGTGATGCTCCACCATTGTTGATCGATGATCGATGATCATCCACCATACCATCTTTTGCAACGAGTAATTGAACGGTGTTTCTACGCAGTCCTTGGCCCATGTCCTCGATGCAGCGGCAATTTTTTTGAACGACATCCCAGGTAACCATGACGGAAGTGAGAGAACTGGAACTGACATGTGTACGCGGTCAGATGAACGTGCGGTGGATTGACTTACGTGCAGGAAATGCGCCGACGATGATGGACACGTCGGGCCGCAAGGCAGTCAGAATCACATTGATGACTTTTTCGACAATATCCACCATCGGATCCTTGCGAGACACGGGATCATAGTCGTATACCGCGTTCATGACGATCGATGCTGTATACCTGCCAGAGACAACGTCGTCATTTCATCCAATCATCTCTAACGACGTCGCCTGTCACTTACTCGAAAATGTGTTCAGAGAACTGATTTGGCGCTTGGATCAAACGACGCAACAGCCGAAACGATTTTTGTTGTTGCATCGGCGCAAACTTGGCGACAGACTCTGCCCGAAAGGCCTGTTGGAAAAAATGTCTGTGCAGGCGCCACCGGTCGCCGTAGGGCAAAAGGACAGAGTTGAAGTCCATCCCAAACCTCGAAAGAGAGTCAACGTTCTGACTCACGCGCCCAGGAACCACGACCCATCGACTCACAGCGAGTTCGTGACGAGAGAGGGCCTGTCCGAGTAGTTTTTGGCGCGATACTCGAGCAGGTCCTTGGCGATTTTTTCGGAGTTGATGATGATGATGTGTTTTCCCAGTAGTCGGGTGTGTATTAGGTCTCCTACATGACTCTTGAGACCTCGACCGCCGCGCAAAGAAAAAAAAAGGTCTACCAACCGTACGTCTTTGCCCATTCGGCGTATGTCAACCACGGTGCCTCAGTGTTGACGCCAATCACGTTACCAATCAAAGGAAGTCCCGGTGGCCCAGGAGGTAGCGGGCAATCGGGCAACGGTGTTTCCTGCGGCTCGAGGTACCACCGGACGAGATCCAGTACCCATTTCACGCCGAGCACAAGCGCACATGCACCGACCCAGGAGGACGCGGACATGAGATGGTAGTTGGAATCTGATGAGCATCGACGCGTCCATGGACTCGTTGCTTCATTATACGGTAATATACCTGAGATGGCTCTCTGGCCCTTTCCCACACGTCAACGTGCATGGGAGGGTGTTTGTACAAAGGAGCAATCAAGACCGGGTGACGTTGGTCTATTCGCGTACATTCGTTGTACTGGGCAACACATATGCCGCCCGTCATTCGAAGGATGATCGTACGCCGCTCACGGGCACGACGGTGCCTCCAGGGACGGCATATTTCCGAGGCAGCTTGGTGAAGTTTCGCCGCAAGCGCCTGGATGGAATGGCCACGCCTGACCAAACCAGCCTGTTGGGCGGTTTTACCCGTTTGAATAGAACCATCATGACTGTAAGTTCAAACTTACTGTTTGTTGACCTGTTGGCAAGTCTGCACGGAAATCCAAGACACGTTACCCTTGTCGCGGGGCAATCGTATCCAGCCAGTCATATTCGAGGGATTATTGCCAGCTGACATCAGTACCTATTCGGCTCTCGACGGGGGCGGTGGGGCAACGTCAACTCCGGAACTTGGCCTGAGCCCGTTGGAGGGCCATATAAAGTGCGCTCCAGTCGCAGCACAACCTCGCAACACTGAAATGCACTCCAAAGCCGCAGATTCAGCCATCTTTGGCCCCCCAGACGAGGGCTCCTCTTATCTTGCTCACGAGAGCTGCGAAGATGAACCACTCATACCACTCAATCCACAAACCCTCGAAAAGAGACTGTTGCGCAAGCTGGACGGAAGGATCTTGCCCATTACTTGCATGCTCTACCTGTTTGCATGTGAGCCAGTCGACTCATTCGCATCCCCTCTGACTAACCCCATCCAGACCTCGATCGTTCAAACTTGGGAAACGCACGCCTCCAGGGTCTACCTGGTGATGTGCTCGGTGGAGATCCCACAGGTGTCCTCTTTGATTGGTTGGTTGCAATATTTTTCATACCCTATGTCAGTTCCTACCGCCACCTGCTTCTCGCACATACTGACGTGTCGTGATCAGATTCTATGCCAAGTACCATGGACTGTACTCTCCAAGTATTATAATCCCCGCTTGTGGATTGGTGGTTCAGCCATCCTATGGGGCCTATGTTCTACTTCCATGGCAAGTGGTTGTCAGGCACCTTGCACAGCTGACGTGCTGATCATGGAACACAGTCAACCGCGAATAGCTTTGAAAGCCTTTTGATCTCACGATTGGGTCTTGGGGTGTTTGAAGCTGCATTCGGCCCTTCGGTCGTACTCTATTTATGTGCGTCTTCCCGTTACTGCTCGGGCCTCAACGCCGACACGATCCCTCCCAAGCATTCTACTATACCAAAGCCGAATACGGCACACGGATCGCTTTTTGGTTTGGTTTTGCCGCCGTTGCTGGTGCATTTGGCGGTCTGCTCGCCTATGGAATTCAGCATGTCAAGATATCCATCGCAAACTGGAGGCTGTTGTTCATCATAGAAGTAGGTCATATTCTGTTCCTCATCTGATTCGCTTACCAACACACATCAGGGTGTTCCCACAATACTTCTTGGGGTGTTGTGCTTGTTTTTCCTTCCCGGCCGGCCCGAGTCCACCGACTTTCTAACACATGCAGAGCGTAAATTAGCAATAGAACGTATGAATAGAGGAACAGGTGGAGACCTTGGCGCTGTCGTGAATAAGAGTACGCCTCTTGTCCATTTGCAAGGCACCTTTGATTCACTAGTGGTTTCAGGACATGTCATCGCTGCCTTCGTGGACTGGCGGGCGAGTTTTTCTCCATGTTCAACGTGCTGCAGCTCATCTCTGTTTCAGATCTACGTCGCTGGCGTCACTTATTTTGGCCTAAACTGCGCACTCGGCTCTTTGTCGGCATTTTTGCCCACAATCATCGAGACAATGGGACATTGTACGTCCATCGGGATACATCTCCGAAGAAACTAATCGGCCGCTTCTACTTGCCATTTTTAGCCGCTGCCATATCACAACTCATGACCGTCCCTCCGTATGCGGTAGCCGGTCTGGTCCTGATGATCGCATCATATACCTCCGATAGAATCCAGAGCCGAGGACTGCTAGTTGTGTCTGGGTGTATGCTGGGAGCGATTGGTTACATGTCCGTGTCCCACCTCATTCGCTCGCATCGCTTCTCACTGCCGACTACATAGGATCCTTCTCGGTGTGACGCAGACACACATTCACATACGGTACCTCGCCACGTTTTGCGTCGCTGCCGGCACGTACGCCAGCCTTGGCCTCATTCTCGCCTGGTGTGAGTGGTGTCATATATGCGTGGGACTGGTACTGACCCACCCGCGCCCTCTTTCTCTTGTCTATAGTCACGCATAACCTTGGGTCGGAAACAAAGCGCGCGGCGGGCATGCCTATCTTTGGCGCGATCGGACAAGCGGGAAGTATTCTGGGGTCGCATATATACCCCCTGACCGAGGGCCCCACGTACGCGTATGTCCCTGTCTCTCTTGGCACGTTTCGCGGGCTGACTTTGACACTCGCACATAGACGCGGGTTTGGAGGTAAGCAACTTTTGCATTTGATTAGTTATTTGGTTAATTGACGCACCCCAGTATCTGGCGCGCTCTTGTTTGTCGCTGCGCTATCCGCGCTGGTGCTCACTGTATGTTTCTCCCCCTCTTTTCGATACCCAGTGCTCAAGCATCATGTCTTTTGTGCTATCTTCAGATATCGTACCGGGCGGAAAACGCACATCGAAACAAGGAATTTGGCAAACCCGACCCGGATGCGCCGGTGGACACGTCTGAGCTGGCAGACAAGGTGGGTTGCCCTCTCCACTCTGCGCTGCCCCGTTACTGGTCGGCTCATCGCTCATTTTCGTTGCTCAATCAGGCCCCCGAATTCCGATACCTACCCTAAGGCGCAGGACGTGCGGGAACGAACGATGTGTACTGTGTGTGTGTGTGTGTGTGTGGAGAAGGGTATATAGTGAATGATACCTCTTGTATGCATCCGGTGTGGATTTGGATTCTCTGATCTCTCTGTGTACATGTACATTTAATCAGCGCTGCGCTGTCATCATTATCGATATCATGATCACCACGAATCACGTTGGCATAGCCTGGATACGTCCGTGCTGCCAGACAAGATGCGTCTCCCATCCGTTGTCCTTTTACTCATCGTCGCCCATCCCTTTGCCGCACACTCAGGCTCCTGAATTCCGATACCTACCATTAAGGCGGTGCGAGAACGAAGAGCAACAATGTATCTGTGAATGCAGAAGAGCAGCCCTTATTCACAGTGGATTTGAATTTGGAGATAAATACATCAGACGGTCTCTGATCGTGATCTCGCTGTCGAGCCTGCGTACGAGTATATACGTACTTTTGATGGCTGTCATCAACATCAACATCATCAATAACAATATCACGATCGGCGTCACAAATTCGTCAACCCGCAGATTCTTTCAAAGAGGGAGGGCTCGAGAGAAAAAGAGAGGGGGGAGATGAATAATAGAAACGGAAAAAAATACGTTCAAGGGGTCGTAAACGGTCGTGAACAGTAGATGGTAAAGGATGGGTACGCAGACGATTCTGAGAAAAAAGCGTGATGTGGGAACCAACAGAGAGTGGCACTGTCTGATCCAAGCCGACGATCCGTAACGGTGGTAGCAATGTGGCAAGGAAAGATATGGGTTGGGTACTCGGCAATGAACAGGGTGACCTTCCGGGAGCAACAATGACGAGAGGGTAAGATTGGGTACAGATATGCAGGAAAAAAAAGCCAAGCACAGATGTCGGTGAAAGAATAAGAAGGGACAGAACAGCATCCGTCATGTTCACCTGCCGCTCTGGAACGCCTGCAGCATCAGCGCCTTCTCCTTCAACACAGAAGGATAGCTGTTCATGAGATGTGCGAGCGCCCGAAGATCGTCTTGATCCAACAAAGCAATTGTCAGTTTGGGCTGGAATAGCAACAGTCAACGTCCATCCAACCAGACTTTATCCCGCAATGACTTACCGCGCCCTTAATGCCATATGACTTGATGGCTCGGAACCTAACAACAAGAGATGACCCTAATGAGCGCCCTGTAGAGATAACGGAGCGAAGGAGGGCACGCACAATTTGTCACCAAGTTGCTGCTTTTGGGCCTGTACCGGCTTGTCGAGGAGTCCGTCAATGAACTCGTCAGTCGCCTTCATGACTAATGGATCAACCTTGGGAAGCGGAAGGCCAGTCGCCGAAGAGGAGTTGGCCAGCTTGATTATCTCAACAGCAGGCAACCGCGCCAGTGAAGTGATCGTATGGGACGTAGAACCTGGAGTTACGGGCACGGGCGACGATGCTGCGGACGGTCCGCGCGACGACAGCGCAGGTGTCTGTGGCGAGTCCTCAGGCGGGGCAGTGGACGCTTTCTTTGCCTGAGGCGTGACAGGCACTGGCACCGGCGCGGGGGGCGACTCAGCCTTGGCTTCTTCTTCCCCATCTGAACTGTCCAAGACCATCTTTGCATCCGCAATCTTTGCTCGAAGTATCTCGACGTTAAACAGACACATCGCTCTTTCGCGTTTTGGCAAGCTCATGAGCAAGTCTACAAGCTCGGCCTGTCTAGATGACTCGATCTTAGAAACAGCGGCAACCATACGATCGCGCTCGGAGGTCGGTGGGACGGAACCAGAAGGCGAAGAAGTGCGCGGGGGTGTAGACAAGGAGGCAGAAATGGAGATAGGCGTCGAGGGATGTTCCGGAGCCGAGGCTGTTGCAGCCAACTGATTTTGATCTAGCACACGAGAGTCCTGAGAGTTCGCGGGTGATGCGGACTTGGCAGGAGATGGTGATTTGGGTTTCAGGGATACGCGTGCATTCGCAACTTGTTCTGCGAGCTTGGAAGGGTCGTGGATACCCGCCACAACTTCGCTAAGAGAGAGGCCGACAAGAGACTCGACGACCACATCCAGTTCGTTCGCTGGAACACACTCATTCGCTTTGATGCGTCTGCTTAGTTCGCCAGTGAGCACCTCCTTTCTGACCACGGGTGAGAGCGCCGCAAGATCATCATAACGCATAGGGAGGTTGAGGGTACCAGAGAGGGCAGCCTAGAACGAGTAAGCCTGGATCGAAGCAGGCACGACGAAAGCTTACATTATAATAGCTACCAGAGCCTCTTCTGCCTCTATCAGGACGATCGACTCCAATGACGGGAGAACCGAGGACCGAGGAGGGGTACCGGGGACTGGAGAAACCAACAAAACTTTCACCGCCCTCACTCGCGGTCGGGCTTGTCGCACCACTAGCGCTGCGTGGGTGGCCGTTGTGACCGAAACGCTGAGCCAATTTCTCTTGCCGTAATTGCTTGGGTTCGTGTAATCTGACCACAAGTTGTTTCGAACCAAGAAATGCCCCGTTCATGGCATGCATTGCGGCGGCGGCTGAGAACCGCGATCAGTAATCAGATACAATACTACATTGCATGCATACATTGATCGGGTGTTTGGAAAGAGACGAAGCCGAACCCGCGACTTTCGCCATTTTCATTGCGCATTACCCGTGCACTGCAAAACGATTAGTAGACAAACGAAAAAGTAACAGTGGTACAATTCACCTAACAATTTGGCCAAACTAGATATCCCGATGAATAAGAAGCCATATCCAAAAAGAGTAGATATTTACCTGACGGAAATGTGTGAAAAGTCCATTCGAATCGATATCGGGGTCTAGATTCTGTTTGAAAAAGCAAACATGAAAGTACGGTCAAAGGTGAGCAGATTCTAAATCACCTTGCAGAATAAATTGCACGGATCTATAAGACCGCTGTGGCTATTTGAACCAGGTCCAGCCAGGGGGGCAAGTTGTACTTGTTGTCCGGGGCCATGGACAAAAATGGCCCGGGGCGGAGTAGCGAATAGATGAGCACGGGGAGGGGAATACTGTAAATATGATGTAGAGCAACTGACAGGGAGCCAGATAGAAACAAATTACCTGTGCAGGGTAGGGATACACCGAGCCAGATGGCACAAAAGTGGGAGCATGAGCACTAAACTCGGTGGCACTGCCACTGGTCCTCCTCCCCTGGTATACTGTAACGGCGATATTTTGGCCATCCAATTCAAAACAATGCATCGCCTCCTCAGCGATCCGTGCGTCTTCTTCACGCCAAAACTCTACGACTCCGGAATCATTTCCAAATCCGGTCTGCGTGCGAACTGATGCAAGAGCGCCGTAAGGTCGGAAGAGGTCATACAACTGGCTATCGGAAAACCCAACCGGGAGATGCTTCACGATACGCGGTAGTGCTGAGGGAGGCGGAAGCAAGGTTGGAGGTGAAGTTGGGGGATATGGCGAGAGGACGAGAATTACGGGGGGTTGAAGGCCTTGAATGGGGCGCGACTGCAAAGTAGCCAGTGCTTTTTCGGCTATGGAAGGAAGTGTCGATGACTAGAGATATATCACACACGATGAAGGATCACACCTTTGTCGAGGTACTTGAACTCAATGGTCCCAGAGAGCGGGCGGTTGGTGCCGTCGCGTGGAATATTAGGTCTGAAAGGCGCACAAGACTGAAAGGTAATCGCGAGATTCTCATCTGTAACATAAGGAGGCAGATTGGAGATGTACAGTAGGGGGTCGTGAATATAAGGGTGGGGCTGAGGACCATCGATTTCTTGCAAAGGGGGAGAGGCATATCCAGAAGCCATCTTTGATTATCGGCCGTGGTTGTCTATCTGGTTGTAACTACAAGGTTAATATGAGTTATGAGCACTAGCAAGACATTAAAAGAAACGTACCCTAGCAAGCCAACAGCCCACGTCAAGGTGTTGGTCAACGCCTGCAACGCGGTGGTCTGCCACCAAGAAAATTCGGGCGCACGCGTGAAAACATTATGTAAGCGTCTTGCCACTTCATGCACATGGACGACCTCCACCAACGCAGTCATGCGCAATATTGGCTCACAGGTCTATGTATCTCAAGCCCAACACCGTAAGCATAGCAACGAACCTTGGATGTTAGTGCGGCATTCCCCGTTTCAGGTCCAGTCCACTGATTTGTGAACGGTGTTTGGGAGCCGAAAGTGCGGGCTGCCTAACCAGTAACTCATGAACGGTTTTCTTTAATGTCCGTATGTTTGAACTCACGCGATATCCGCATATTACTTAACGGACAGGTCTCTACTCGGACCACCCTCAATGTCATGTGGGCCAGTGCACACGATTGATGCGCGTTGTGTGCTACTCCGATTAGTATCAGTTGGTGTTGATTCTTGAATATGACAGCATAAGCATTCTTTCCGGAAGTAGGTTTACGCAAATTTCATTTACAGTTATCGCGGTTTGTATGGTAAGTGAGATCCCCTCGAAGTCGAGCTTCTGCATGGCATAACGAAGTTTATGCGGGCCTTCCAGGCTATTCCACGAGGCTTAGCTCATAACGATGACAACCGTTTGCCGTTCTTTGCCATAGAGTAAAGGAGCTGCTCCGTTTCATCCTACCAGAAGTAAAGGGTGTACATCAGCAATTGGGATTGAGACTGTTGTGCAAATGCACTCATTTGGGTTTTTCCATTCCAATGTCCCACTGTCCCCGACACGCACAGATTCCTTTTGGCGAACTAAGAAAAGAACGTTCATTGAAGCTATTTAAAGCCCATGGAACTTTGGTTTCGACCTTCCTGGCTCGAAACCCATGACGTGAGTGGAGACCGACGGGTAAGTGTTAATTCTATAGTGGGCTGCTCGCGCGTTCATATCTCGGATCTATCCATGAAGAACTCTTTAGTGCAGGAACTCACCGTGGTCGTCGGTCAAAATATTTTCCTGCGAGGTTCATCGTTTGACCCACCTCGGACTTTGAGGGCCCATAGACGGCTGCGAGAATTGAGTGCGGCACTTGCGCAACTGTCACAAATATACATTCACTCGTTCGTGGGGGGTTATGCAATGGGACTGAGAAGGTGTAAGCGTTGTTCTGCAGATCTGGGTGATTTTCAATGGGATGATCAGTCGATTGAGATCATCCTGGTTTCACGGGCATCGCAAGCCTCCCTGAGCAATTGACGGAGGGTGTTGGTATCATGTTTGTAGACAACAGGATTGTGAACTGAGGTGGCCGCTTCCCTGTTCATCAGACCGTAGACATCGCATTTGAGATTGAACCTGGTTTACCCACAACCAAGCAAGGTACACACCGACTGAATCTGGTGGGGATATACCATGGACCCGAGGACGCCGTCCCGATTGGCATTGCTGCTGTAATGTTCGAGGTTGTACTAAGGTCAGTTCTCGCCGTGGAATGTAAATCAGCGTTAGGAGCAACTTCAGCTCTCTCAGACCGCAATTACAGTGGAGTGGATTTTAGGTTTGTTATCACCACATCATAAGTACGGCTATTCATAGCTGTCAGAAGTGGAGTACCCAGAATAACCAAGCACTGAATATAGGTCCAGAGATGACGTACAATGTGAACCCCAACTCGCAGCTCAAAGTACTCCGTCGGGGTGACAGCTGAAAGGTCTGTCCTTAAAAGGGCGCTATCATCTAGGTCCGCATCCGCTTGCCGTAAGTTGTACTCGACCCTGTTCCCAATTGGTTCTCATTTCGCGATACCGAGGGTCATGTACCGTATAAAAGGGACCCTTGGAAATGGGTCGTTCCTTCGTGTAAATTTTGTTCATCCCCTTCGCCCGGTGCTCTCGCTAGGATGCATTCGTGGTCTCTCCTTTTTCCATTTGCTGTCATTGCTTCAGCCGTTGCTCAGTCCGACCCATCGGTTTCTTCCCCTGCGCCTGTGCCTGCACCTACTGTTCCCTATGCCAGTGATGATCCAAACTATTGGCTATGGACAGCAGAATCGATCGACACCAACCCAGAACCCATCCGTGGAAAACTAGGGGCCGCGATTCTTGGCCCACAAAATATCCCCATGGAATTACAAAACTCGGATTCACTCGCTCCTCCCTCGACAGACAATGGTGTTGTGTGAGTGGGATTCCTTGGCCTCACTTCGCTTGATTGACATGGGCTGTCATACAGCGAAAACTTCAAATGGCCATTCGCTTTCAGTCACACCCGTCTCCAAACGGGCGGCTGGGCTCGCCAACAAAATGGTTGGTGCATGCGTGACGAATGTTGCGGTCAAGATTCTAATTCATTTTAGTTAAACAAATGCCTATTGCGACTGCTATCGCTGGTGTCAATATGCGCCTAGAGGCAGGCGCCATTCGGTGAGCATCGCTAAACAAATCCGCCGCTTTGGGTGTTCATAGCCGTGCAGTGAGATGCACTGGCACACAGATGGCGAATGGGCTTATGTACTCTCGGGTTACCTGCGAGTCAGCTGCTTCACTCCCCAAGGACAGATATACGTCCAGGACGTGGTATGCTAATATTCTGTCATTTTCCACTTCACCGTTATGATGTCTTTGCAGGGACCTGGAGATTTGTGGTACTTCCCTCCCGGGTTCCCTCACAGTGTCCAAGCCAAGAACACCACCGCCGATGGTGCCGAGTTCCTCCTCGTCTTTGATAATGGTGCCTTCAGTGAAGACTCTACTTTCTTGCTCACTGCAAGTCTTCTCGTCTTCTCCAATGGCCTTCAAATAAATTTTCAATAGGATTGGCTAGCGCATGTTCCAAAGGAGGTCATCGCCAAGAACTTCCAGGTAGATATATCGGCATTCGACCAGATCCCCAGCAAGGAGTTGTACATCTTCCCTTGTGGGTTGTTTCAGCATCAGTCATGAATTATGCTGACCCGTCAATTCTTTCTTAGCTACCCCTCCTTCCGAAGACGTATACAGCGACATGGTTATTCCAAATAACACTCCGCTAAACTACACATTCCCTGCGTCCAAGTTGAATGCCACCAAGGCACCTGGAGGGTCATACAAGGTCATCGACACTCAGCTGTTCCCTGCATCTAAGACAGTCTGTGCTGTGGATGTCCACGTTGAAGTTGGCGGTATGCGGTACGTGCTCCTCAGGTTAAACACGGGGGACTTGGCTCACTAGTTTCCGTGCAGCGAACTCCACGTAAGTGATTTCTGTAACATTTATCTCCGGTCCAAAATTCAAAGCAACGTTAAATTTAGTGGCACCCAACGGAACCAGAATGGACCTTTTTCATGTAAATCCTGCACTATTGTCAGGTTCCGGAGACTGATCAATGTTACAGTTCTGGCACTGCTCGTATCACGGCCTTCGCTTCGACGTCCAACGCACAAACCTTTGACTTCCAGGTATGAATTACTGTTCTCTGTAGAATGATTTACTGAGGGCAATGGTCCAGGCTGGTGATACCGCATACATACCACCCTCATACGGTTAGCCCAATTTCTGAGCTCGTCGCTGATCAAACGAACTGAAGGATCTGTCACAGGCCACTACATTGAGAATACAGGCAATACGACCTTGCACTTCCTTGAAGTCTTCCGCTCTGGTATGTCTGCTCTTGTTCCTACACATGTCATTCCTTCATCGTGTCCGCTCCAGGCGAATTCGAAGACATTTCGCTGAACCAGTGGCTCGCGCTCGTACCACACGATCTCGTGAAAGCTCACCTCGACTTGGATGACGCCACTATTGCCAAATTCTCCAGGGTCAAACAAGAAATTGTCGGTCCTGCTCAGTGATTGATCGGCATCGAAGCCAAGCTTCCCTACCTTATTGAATCACCTAACCTCATCTAAGCAGGCTATCATTGGATCCATGTATACGGAATTTTTTTTCTTTTACAATTCCCGCTGTCGGCGTGAGCCATCATCCCTTTCGTTTTCACTTGGATCAGGATTCAGGAAAGAGTAGAAAGTATACCTCTAATCTAGCATCGGTATCAAACCTGTCCCGTGTGCCCTTGTACCATACCGCAAATGATTTCCAAATCTGCTTCATGGCTTGTGACAGGAATGTCATTATGCTGGTAAGGTGTAGTAAACGGTCGTAACATGTGACCAAATTGTCTTGGCCCGAATGCAACGTAAGTATGTAGTATTTGTTGCCGTCGCACCAGTTCCACTGTCGTAACTGCATTGCGAATAGGAAAAAAAAAACTGACGGAACCACAAGCCAATCAGTGGGATGATCATGCGCCGTTACAGCCTTCACGCGTAACATTCTTCCATGGTCTTTTTTAATGGCCCTAATGTGACAGCGATGCCAAGAACCTGGGCATCACTCAGTGATTCGTTAGCCATGCTCTCGTCCTATGAGCAACAAATCGTTCCAGACTTTAGGGCTGCAACGTCAGGATGTATTCAATTCCGACCATCTCTGATGAGTCAAGACCGTCTAATTGCAGAATGGCGAATGTAAGAGTCTGTTTGTATTTTCTAAGGATTGAAGGACTCAGCTTAGCTAGTATTGGTGTGTCGTCGCTTGCAACATGTGTGCTGATACTTACGAATTCCAGGTTCTGATAACTCAGCGAATAAGAACTCGGTGCCATGGTTTTCTGTGGCACCAATTCGTCCCTACCAAGCATCAAATATTGGAAATGAGTCCATACCCAGGTGTACGGCCAAGCTCACTTGCCGATCCGGGACCCCTTGCAGGATACAAATAAGGATCAAAGGCAGGGACACAAAAGGATAAAATTGATGGGACTCAAGGAGATCCGGATTGCAAATGATGGCACATCCCGGCCGGATCACTCCTGTGACCATATTTGGGTTCAAAGGGACGGCCAAATGGCAAAGGTCGCTTGCACATCCAATGATCATGTACGTATGTACCATCAGATGATGAGTTTGTTTCAAATCACCCTGTTGGGGTAAGACAATACGCAGGATGATCCATTGGTTTGGAATTGATGTTGTTCAAGTGTAGAATTAGAATCAGCCACTGTAGATGCACAATTGAAATTTGAGTGGCATGATCATATGTGCTGTGATATTCGTGGTGTTCATCGATCAAACTAGGGTTCTTTTTGGCCGACCTGGCTTTGGTCCCGGCCGCTTCCATACGTATGTAGGTGCTCAAGAGTTATCGTTGGAAGATACTCATAGATTTCCACGTGATCTTCACGTGCCTCCTTGTTCAACGCGTTCCGAATCCGACGGTGCCACTTTACCATCCAAACTGACATACCCGACTGGGTGGCATGGCAAAGCCAGAAAATATGGAACAAGACGTCTTCACCGAATCACCGCCCATCGTCGATATCGAAGTGTTGGAGGCTGCAAAAGAAAATATCCAACCTCTCGCATCGGGGCGGCGTGTCACCACATTGTCTGCCATTCTCGCCACCCCACATGCCCAACGCGATGCACAGCTCAATTCAGCGCGTAAAAGACACAGACTCAATGTCGAAGTCGCCCTGCAGGACGAAGATGACGATCCGCTCGAGGCATACGTCCGATTTGTCAATTGGACGGTAGAGAACTATCCCCAGGGACAAAGTGCCGAATCAGGTCTCCTTGAATTATTGGAGGAGGCAACAAGAGTGCTCAAGGATGATCGTGGTGGAATCTGGAGGGGGGAGCTCAAGTACCTCAAGCTCTGGGTGTTGTACGCCAGTTTCGTAGAAAAACAGACAATGATCTACAGATTCCTGCTCGCGAACGATATCGGAACGAATCACGCCCTCCTGTACGAAGAGTATGCAGCGATACTGGAACGGCAAGGACGGTATGTCGTTTATCTTGTCGCGGGCGGTATACTCTGAGTCCCACGTGGAACTCTTTTATCATCAGGAAGAGTGATGCCGATTCAGTATTTCTGCTCGGCATCGCGCGCCAGGCGCAACCGCTTGATCATCTACAGAGCAAGCACACAGAATTTCAAAAGCGGATGATGTCTAGCATCGCAATGCCGCCGCCTCCTGTACCCGAACCATCCACCAGGCGCACTGCATTAGGAATGACCTCCTCTTCATCGTCTGGGTCTCTTGGGCGCGGGCCTGCACCATCATCATCGCAGACGGATGTTTTAGGATCGAGAACGGCCTCAAATTCCCGTCTCCAAATCTTCGTTGACCCAACGGGGTCTGAACCCCAGGAAGAGTCACGCATGTCGTACCCTGATATCGGAACACGTAAATCACGAGTCAAGGAGAACGTGCCCGAAGTCCAGAAAGCCGCTGGGGCAACACTGAAGAACGCGGGACGCACGCGGCGCGTGGTTTCCGGTTCAAATGCACTTGGAACCAACACAGGGAGCACTTCCAAAATTGTTCCGTACAGGGACCCCTGTCCTGGGGAATTCGCAGAAGAGGATTCGATGTCCGTTCCTACGACAAAGGTGCCACCTAAGACACCTGCAAGGAATGCTACCGTGGTTCCCTTCCGGGATCCAGACGGCCTGGAGGGTACCATTCCTTCCACTCCAAGGTTCACACCATTCCGTGACGAGGTGAGCCTCTAGCCCATTGATACCATGTCGAATTGTATTCTTAACACTGGTGTAAATCGATTAGGCTGAAACTCCTAGCACATCTCCGGGGTTGGTTGCACCTGAAACAGTCATGAAACCCAAAGCCGCAGGGAAAGGAATTGCTGTATTGTCCGAGGCTGAGGCCTTACGAAAGGACCCCTTGAAGAACTATTTGGATGAATTTCGCTTGGTGGATGGGTGAAGAATATTCTGTGGACGTGCAATGTGGTTCTGGTCTTGTTTCTGCTCCCCATCTATCTTATTTTTTGTTCCTTTTCATGCATTCTTCCTCCCTTCAAACATTACATCGAGCACCTTTTGCTTTTTCTAATGAACTGCTCTCCTGTGAACAATGATACACTCCAAATGTGGAATGCCCCTGATTTGTGCCCGCAGTAGTTTCAGATCCCTGATTGGTACAACGACAAGCGACGCAGACAGTTTGACACTCGCTTTGCTTTCTCAACACAAGACGAGGGAATGAGCTACACGCGACAGGCACTTTACCCGTGCAATCCTGGGACTGAGCGCGGTCGATCGACCAAACTCGCTGCAGCCAACGTCAAAGGGTCCGATAAGATCATCTATGCCAACGGACGCAGCGTGATCGTAAGTCCCCATCTCATGCGTTGACTTTCTGGATGATTGCACGTGTCTCACTCACGTTTCGAGGTTCTCGATCTCAAGGTGGGTTCCGTGTCTGGCTCAGACTCGGACGTTGGTCAACGCCGGTTCTTCACTTGGTTACGGTGATAGCATCCGGGCCTGAGCACGTCGTTTACGGGACATGCCAAGGAAACGACCGTTGCGCGCTTCTCGCCGTCGGGGTTCTACTGCGCTTCGGCAGACGTCTCTGGACTCGGTACGCCTGCCCATTTCATCTCTGTCGAGATTCGTGATTGACTGTCTATCGTTTGTTTTGCCATGCATCCGGGTCGTTAGTGAAGATCTGGGATACGGTCAAGGAAGATCAGTCCGTCGTTGGCGAGTATAAGGTCTTGACCGGGCGCATGTAAGTTCGACTTGTTTTTGTCGCGCGTGGCTGATTTAATCGTTTCGATCCGTGTCACGTTGCATCCAGAAACGATCTGGCGTGGGATGCTGACAGCGAGCGACTGATCGTTGCCGGCGATGGGCGGGAGAAGTACGTCTCGTTTCTCTGGCACCTACCCTCACTTTTTCATGCGTTAATGTTTGTGTGTTTCGTGAACGATTCTCAAGATTCGCGCACGCCTTTTTGCGAAACACAGGAACATCCACAGGAGAGATTACTGGTCATTCAAAGGTTTGCCGTTCGTTTGTCCACAGGCACGTTCAGAGGCATACATCTTTATAGGTGATCAATGCGGTGTCCATTCGTCCGAAACGACCCTATCGCGCGGTCACTGCGGATGATGGCGCTTTAATCAATTTCCACCAAGGTTGGTTTACTCCGTCGTTCTCTCATTCTCATTGAGCCTGACCAGTCATCTTCAAGGACCCCCATTCAGGTACGTCAAGGTGCGTTAACATCGATTTCTCTTAGTTGATTGAATGATCATATACTGATCATATATCACGCGGCGATAGACGATCCGAGAACACACCAAGTTCGTGCAAGACGTCAAATACGCGCCAAACGGGGACCACTTTGTCAGCGTCGGTTCTGATTTCAAGATCATCTTGTACAATGGGGAGAATGGGGACAAGACCACGGATGTGGTGGATAGCCCGCACAAAGGCAGCATCGTACGTCTCGCGCGTTCCTATCGTGGTCATGGCACAAGAGATATGAACTGAGACGTAGATGGCGTGTTCGTGGAGCTCGGCCAGCGATCAATTCATCACGTCATCGATGGACAATACTGTCAAGTTGTGTAAGCACCCCTCTGCTACTTTTTGTCCCAGCGCCTGGGCTAACATTCCCATCATAGGGGACGCCAGCACACAAAAGAACGTGACTACGTGGTCGTTTGACAAGGGTGTCCCAAACCAACAAGTCGGAAATGTCTGGGTGAATCCGCACGAGGTCGTCTCGCTCTCCATGGGTGGAGAACTTGGCGTCCTCGACGTGCGCGAGGGCAAGGTCACTCGCGTCATTCAGGTATGTACTCTCGTAACCAACCCTCTGCTGAGCGCGACGTTCTGATGTTCCTGCCTCCCATTTCTTGCACAGGCACCTCAAAAGTCGGTGACCTCTGGCACGCTTGATCCATCTGGGAGCGGTACATTCTTTGTTGGGACCGCCGACGGACGTACGTTCCAGTACGAGACCACCTCGCAAGAGACAGGGGGCTCTGTCAAAATCAAAGGTGAAGGTCATACGAACCTCGTATCGGCCATAACGGCGCGTGTTGGTGGACAGGTTTACAGCGCTGGGTTCGACGATAAGCTAAGGGAGGTTGATCCGGCAGTCGGTTTCACGTGCGTCTTTTCCTCTTCTTCTAAGCATGCATCGGCTTGCCTCACCAAAATCTACTTGGATCGGATCGGACTGATCAGGCAGGCGACGCTCGCCCTCGCCGGTCAGCCGAAAGCGCTTGCAACCGCGGCGGATGGGACGTTGTTTATTGTTCACGTTGAGAAGACCGGCAGGACCAATGTCCAAGCGGTGCGGGACAACCAGACAGTGCATACCCTGCGACCAACGTACAAGGCTGTCTCTGTCGCTGCGTCTGGCAGCATTGTCGTCGTGGGTGGCGAGGTGCGTTTTTCTCGTGTCCCATCCGTGGGCTTGGATTACCCAGGAACTGACATGATGATGAAAACTCTCGTGGTGTACCTACCCCGGGACGACAATCATACAACAGGACGACAATAAGGTGCATGTGTATACCTGGGATGGACACACATCGACCTTGGTCGAAAAGGCCGTATCGGAAAGTATAAGTACAAGAGGGCAGGTCACGACGGTCACTGTTTCGGTGGATGGGGGATACATTGCTGCGGGTGATGTGCGCCTTTCTGATGTTGCACTGGTCCGGGTACTGACGAGTGGGATAATGATAATGGATACGACAGTCTGTGGGCAAGATTGTCCTCCTGGACGGTAACACTGCCGAGGTAGATTGCATTCTTCTCTCCATTGCAACCACTCACCTCTTACCGTCCCGCACACGCAGAAACGCAGCGATAAATGGACGCACCACACGGCACGTATTACCTCTCTATCCTTTTCCTCGACGCATCTCGCATCGACCTCACTCGATACACACGTATACGTGTACACGCTCGAAGCGCCGTTTTCGAGGTACGTCCATGTGGCAGGGGCTGCACCGATGGGCGGAGCGGTCGTATCTTGGCTTCCCCAACCTGGAGGCGCACCTGCTGCGGTGAGTGTAAAGGGTGCGAAGGCGAGGGTGGTGAGTGGGGGTGCAGACGGCTGTGTGAGGGTATGGGAGGTGGTGTTACCTTGAACTGTCCGGGCGATGGAGGAGTTAGACGGGATGGGATATGTACGGAACGTTTTAGGAGAACATTGACGTGTGCGTCTCACGTGTAGACCTGACTTGATTTGCGTCGTAGATGTAACAGTTCGTTCGCCTCGTCTTACCAGGACACCAGGCATGCGTAGTAGCTACCGGTAACTTAGAGCAAGTCCGGATTCATGCTGCACTAGTAATCCGGACTAGGCTTGGCACGACAACTTTCGCTGCTCCGTCTATGACGCACATGAATCTTGCCCTTGCTGAACTTGAAGCTATACTTGACGACTCGCAGACAGTATCACTTGAAGGCTCAAACCAGTTTCGAACCACCTCGACGTTCAGGCTCGACTACGTCCACAGATGGCAAAAACGAACAGACCAACGTCGTCACTCCAGTAGCACCCGACACACCACCTGCATCATTCAAGCGTGCCGGTCAATGCGGTCATACTGCACTCCTGCGATGTATCAAAGGACTCCTGAGGCGATGTCACCGAACCCAGATTACTTATGTCCGTTGTTATGGTCACAACCTCCGGTCTTGGCGGACACTACCGCAGGCATGGCGTGCTTCCCACGGCTAAATCCCATAGTCACTACGTCAACAAAAGCCGCTCATGCTTCCAAGAACTGTATTCGCTGATCGACTCCATCCATATGTGGCCGATGTTCCTCGTTGATCGAAACCCATACTATCTTAACATAAGCTTTCTGATGGGCGTCTTATACTTAGGTGAGAGTCGATATCGTTACATTTCGTTTCCGATTTTCCGATTCGTTTCACCTCGCGTCACTACTTGTCATCGCTCATGGCAACTATAAAACAGCTCAATGGCATTTCTGGCCTTCTGTGATCGGCGCTCAGGTAGTTGATAAGATGCACACATCTTTCTGAGCTCTGGCTCTGGATGAGGTTCGAGTTTGATCGTATAAGCTAACCACGGTGTGATGGAGGGACAGAGTTACTCAATGACTCCAACATTAGGTCAAATACTTTCCTGCCGATCAAAACAAGGTCGTCCTTGCTGACTTCGCCGGTACCTTCATGTCATCTCTGAAACCCGGCGG
>JBBPSB010000145.1:0-43456 GCA_038093375.1 Xerocomus brunneocitrinus
CCTGTAGGAACTCAGTAAACACTAGAGAACCTACAGTAGGAAATAGACTCTAAGTAGTCCGCTCTAAGCTTATGTAATCATTACCATAAATGGAATATAAACACCAACAAAACAAGGGAGTCCCACTGACGCTTGGCCAGTAGGGTGTCTTCGATGGGGAGATCCTTAACCTTGAAGTCCCTTAGCGTCTTCGCATTGGATTTGGACTTCTCCGGGACTTCTGTTCCAGACGTGCGATTGGCCACATTCACCTGGGAAATTTTCAAACCCATCTGTGAGAAACCAAACACGTACGTAGTGTGCTTCTGGGTGAGTGTGTGTTACGAACGCATTGTCAGTGCATCAGTAAAAAGGAAAATTCATGGTAGAACATCCCATAATTACATAGCCACTGTATCATATGTAGCCAGCAATTGCATTCATGTTCCTACCATAGGCTATGTCAACTACAGTAAACTCTGCCCTTGTAACAGTAAATACATAGATACCCTATTGACTACTGGTGGCTACAGTATGTCATACTACAAGCGAGTGTAGGGGACTGCACAGGTACTGGGCACCCATGGCGGATCACAGGTACGGGTCATGATTTCATGACCCACAGCACATCAGGAAAAACCCCAAACACTAACTTAGCTAGCTTACAGTTAATTAGATATAAGTTTACTAAATATATATAATTATTGAAACTTAGGCTAATTAGCACTAATTAGTGCCAATTATGAATACTTAGTATTGGAAGCTTTCACTTTGCTTTGATCCTAATGTTGATAATCCTAACACTGATAATCCTAACCTCATCTAACCTTGAGAATCCAATCCTAACACTGATAATCCTAACCTTATCTAACCTTGTACAAAAAAGTATACAAAAAAGTGTACAAAAAGTGTAAGTGTACCAAAAAAGTGTACCAAAGAAAGTGTAGTAAAAGTGTACAAAAAAAGTGTAGTAACAGTGTACAAAAAAAGTGTAGTAAAAGTGTACAAAAAAAGTGTACTAAAAGTGTACAAAAAAAGTGTACAAAAAAAGTGTAGTAAAAGTGTACCAAAAAAGCGTAGTAAAAGTGTACCAAAAAAGTGTACCAAAAAAGTTTACTAAAAGTGTACAAAAAGTGTAGTAAACAAAGTGTAGCTTAAGTGGGACTTAGTGGAATTTTGTGCGAGCAATGTCATGTGACCGTGTCAAACTTGCCACGTCACCTCTTTTCTCACTTCCTTGCTCTCTCGCTCTATCGTCCGCTCACCACACACACTGCCGGTGGGGCTACAACAGCCCCACCGGCATAACATGTAAGTAAGTTCCTTCACCCAGCCGTTGCCCTCAATGCAGCCGTCGCGCGCATGCACCTCCCTCACCCGCGCGTGCCCAGTCCCCACCCGTACGTCCCACCCGCCCATTCCACGCACCTCCCTCACCCACTCACCCAGCCGTCGCTCACACAGCCGTCGCCCTCACACAGCCGTCGCCCTCACACAGCCGTCGCTAGGGATGAGCATGGGTATGGGTAACCCACGTGGGTTGTGGGTATGGGTATGTAGTGGGTGTGGGTGTGGGTCTGCATTTGCAATACCCACACCCATACCCACACCCACATGGTGGGTTTTCACTTAGTATTGCCACAAATGTGGCACTTTGTTTGTCAGTAGTAGGTACATTGTTTGGCATACACCCAGCTGGCCTAGCAACTAAGATTAATCCCTCTTGACACTGCAGCATTCACACCTACATCCCAGCCAACTCAAATTCTTTTCTATCCACCAAAGATTCATCACCATGTCAAAAAGGGTCATCAAACCATCTGAAAAAGCTAAGGCAACACGCGAGGAAATTTTCAACAAAGCTACACGAAAGCGCCGGCTTGATGACGATCTACCCGAGGAGCCAACCAACTGGCCCAAAAAAACTAAATCTACTGCTACATCCAGTCACCGATCCTCTCCTAACCCGGCCTCAGAACCTCCTCACTCCAACTCTGAACGTGATGAACAATCAGCCACCCCCGAGCCCCGACTCGGGAGTGAGAGAGGGGCCCCAAAAGAGGGGCCCGACGACGATGTTGACGAGATGGCGGAGGACGAACTCCGTACGTTCTATCACACTTTAATTAATAAGTGCCGTGACTAACGTACATAAAGAACGCATCAGAAAGGAGTGGACATCACCTATCTATGCCTTTTTCGAAGCTATTCCCGCCATCGAGCATGTTGGTACACGTCGATCGCATGTCTTCAAGTGTGCGTCGCGTGGTTGCAAGGTTACCATTCGCCGGTATCTTGACACGAAAGACGCGCGCTCAACGGGTAATATGCGCAAACATGCAAAGAAATGCTGGGGAGAGGATGCCGTTAGCGCCGCAGATGATGCAAAAGACACCACAGAAGCATGTACCAAGGTAGTTGCCGGGATCTTGAAAAATGGCAAGATCACGATGGCGTTTGAAAGGAAGAATAAAAATAAACCGACTTACTCGAATATACCGTATACCCGTTTGGAAATCCGGTGCGCCTTGCTGTATTGGGACTGGTGTGACTGACGAGCCTTGACCGTGTATTGATAGCGCGGAGATTGTGCGCTGGGTGACGGAGAACCTGCGGCCATTCGCGATCGTCAACGATCGCGCTTTCCTCTCGCTTATGAAGACGGGCAGGCCAAACTACTACATACCGTCTCGTTTTACTGTTGCGCGGGATGTGCGCAATGTGTTCGTGCGCACACGCAACCGAATTGCTAAGATGTTGAAGGTAAGTTCGTCATTCTGCTCGAATGGAGCAACCGAGTGAGCAAGACGTACCAGGTATACAGCGGTAAAGTCAGCATCACCACAGACGCTTGGACATCGCCCAATCACCAAGCCTTTGTTGCTATTTGCATCCACTTGGAGAACAAAGGAGGGGCGCTAATGATGCCGTTAGATCTGGTCGAAGTCGATAAGGTACGGATGGACTCACCCTGGCCAGATCGAGCTCATTCCTGATTGAGATCGCAGTCACACACCAGCACGACCCTGGCAAAGACCCTACAGGATGTTCTGGAAGCATTTGGGGTCGCAGATAAGGTGAGCGCCAAACACGAGGAGTCAAACAAGAGACTTACGCACCGAAAGTTATTGTGTATAACTTGCGACAACGCTTCAAACAACCTGGCAATGATTCATGAGCTCGAATTTGAGCTGCCTGACTATGGCGGTGAAGCGGGACACGCGCGGTGCTTTCTTCATACGACGAATCTCGTCGCGAAGTCGTTGTTGCGGGCGTTTGAGGTGCGGAAGGGAAGCGGGGTTAGCGACGGTGCAATGAGTGTTGATGAAGAGAGGCTTGCGTTGGAAATCTGTGAATTGAGTGAGCGTGAAGACGATGAGTCGGACGAGGTGGAGAACACCAAGGATGACGGCCCCACAGATGACGATGTTGATGGGTTGGAAGACGAGATGGCGATGCTGAGTCGAGAGGAGGTAAAGGAGCTACAAAAATCTATCCGGCCGGTGCAGTTAGCTTTGGCTAAGGTAGACGGAATCTTGTGACGCACCTTCGCCAACCAACTGACTTGAACATTACAGATACGCAAGCTCAGCTACAAGGTCGTCAACTCATCCACCAAGCTCCTCCCCGAGTGGCGCCGAATCCTCGAGCGCTTGGATCTAACCATCACCAATTTACCGCGTGATGTTGCCACAAGATGGAATTCAATTTACGATATGTTGGAATACGCCTTGAAGCATCAAGAAGCCGTCGACATCATCACGCAACGAAAGGAATTAGGACTGAGGAAATGTGAGTTAGGGGAGGACGAGTGGAAAATGCTTCAAGACTTGCGCAATGTGCTGAAGGTGCGCTAACCGCGTGTTGTGGCTGTGACACCCGCGATAATGCCGCGGTCACTAGGTCCTCAAAGATGCGACGCAGTTTTTCTCTCGTTCAACGCCCAGCCTCGCAACTGTGATCCCGGCAATGGATCTAATTGAAGAACAACTTACCAAGTTCATTCGCGACTACTCTCTCTCACCATCAATCCGTGCCGGTGTCACCTTGGCGAAACGAACGCTCAACCGTTATTACTCTTTGACGGACGCCTCCGAAGTCTATCGCATTGCCATGGGTGCGTTTTCATCACTCGTCCACTATATTTCTCAACATTTTCATAGTACTACACCCGCGCCACAAACTCAATTATTTCCGACTCGCCAAATGGGAAGATAACTGGATTCAAACTGCAGAACAACTCGTCCGCGATCAGTTCGCATCGACTTACGCTACGGAGGAAGAACTCAACGGTGACGTCGAAATAGTGGAGTCCCCATCGGTAAATAAACTACTAATCTAGCAATCTTTCTTTACTAACATACAAACGGCAGCAGGGAAATATGTTTGATAGCATGTCGTCTCTGGCGCCTCCCAAGCCAGCGGATTTGCGGGGCGAGCTTGATAGGTATCTACTGGCTGATGTGGAGCATGTTACTGATCCGGTCATGTGGTGGTTTGAGCGTCGCATCACCTATCCGCGTTTGTCCCGCATGGCTATTGACTACCTCAGCATTCCTGGTAAGTATTATACACTAATTTCTTTTCTCTGTAAAATACTGACACGTTCTTCTAATAGCAACCTCTGTGGACGTCGAAAGGTTGTTTAGCCGGGGTCGACTGGTCCTTTCCCATGTCCGCTCACGACTGTTGGCTCAGTCGACACGAGCTCTCGTCTGCCTCGGCTCATGGAGCCTACTCAACTTGGTGAAGGCGGAGGATTTGAAGGCAGCGGCTGAGCTGCCGGATGTCGACGAGGAGCAAGGATTGGAGGATGGTTGGGATAGTATTACTGTATAGTACTTTTGACTCCTGAATGAATTTTTTTGTCCGTGTCGCTACAGTGAATACCCACGGGTATACCCACAGTGGGTTGACCCATGGGTAATTTTGAGCTTACCCATGGGAAAACCCATACCCATGTGGTGGGTGTGGGTATATACTGGGGTATGGGTATGGGTATCAGTGCCGATACCCCAGGGTATACCCACGCTCATCCCTAGCCGTCGCGCACACGCACCTCCCTCACCCGCACGTGCCCAGTCCCCACCCGTACGTCCCACCCGCCCATTCCACGCACCTCCCTCACCTGCGCGTGCCCAGTCCTACCCGTGCGTCTCCATGTTGCACCCACCTCCCTCACCTACGTATTCCTCACCTGCGTGTGCCCTCTCCCACCTATCTACCTCCCCCTTGTGCCTTCTCCCCCTCATGCCCTCTCACCCTTGTACTTATAGTCTATACTACATATATGTGTCATTGTATTAGTTGTTTGAATAATGATTTAATTTTCTTTTTCATAACTGGTGTGATCAAGCAATCTAAAGTGTAAATAATATAGCAAGATTGGCTCTAATTATTGAAAATTAGCTCTAATTAGCTCTAATTAGAATTGGACTAAAAAAGGCTAGCTAAGCAGCTAAGATCATTAATTAGAGGATATTAGAGCTAATTATTGAAAATTAGAACTAATTAGAACTAATCTGGGATAATTAGAGAATGGGGTTTTTCCTGATGATCTTCTGCGGCTGCGCTGCTCACTCAGTGCTCAGTTCGTTCTTTACTGAAAATTCCTTATAATTGTCATTGTATATACACTGTCATATAATTAAACAATACACATTCATTTTCCTGCTTTCCTGTCGAGAGAAACAAGCAAGGTTGCTGCCGACGACAGTCGGCGGTTCCCGAGTGTATATCTCCGACTGAAATATACCAATTCCGCTACTTTAGTGGGTTTAAACTTGTTTATAAGTACACTAATTGGCTAAGGTCGCTGTCCTTGTGCACAGTATGTGCCTCGACCACTCCAGTAGTGGTGGGAAGGCTCCTAGTAACCTCAGCAGACGTTTTGAGAATCTTAGTTCAATGTACTGTAATAATACTTTTCTCGACCCGCTTTCGGACACAGCCACGGTAAATTTCTCACTTTGTCTTGTGACTCTGTTCACAAGTTCACCATGGCCGAGAGCAGTCAACCATCCGAGCGTCCACCCAAGGACCCCATCAGAATTGTTTATCATGCGCAAAACAGAACATTTGCCAGATTATTCAAAGGTAATCTTTCCTCTCGCCACATACTGAAAGGTATTCAAGTTCCCCTTATGTAGAACGTTCTCTTGACCAAGTCAAGGATGTTGTCCGCCACAAACTCGGTCTGGGACCAGAACTTGACGTGACGCTCAAGCAAATGGGCCCAGATGCGCTTCTTGATCTTGATGATGGTAGGAGTCCAACGATTTTCTGAATTGGGTTGGGAGCCTCAGACGGTGTTTCCTTCGACAGACGATGATTTTCAGGCGTTCCGCGTCCTTGTGGGATCCTCCGTTTCTGTGGATATTCAGGTCATTGTGGGCAGGTCTCAGCGTGTCTCTGCGCCGCCCCCTGTCGCGCCTGTGAGTTAACCAACTCTATCTCGGTGACATCCCTGAGCGAGTATCATCGCAGCAACCTCGGGAGCAGCCATCAGTGGCCGCGCCACCAATTACCTTGCCCTCATCGTCTTCCAAGAAATCTTCTAGCCAAGCCACTGCGCGCCCCGAGGCTGCCAGCATCGCCGGACCCTCTACTAGAACAAAAAGGACACCAGAGCCCTCTGCCCGCAAGCGCAAAGTGTCATTTGGTGACACCGCTGTAGCCACTCCTGACAAGCCTACAGAGCGGCGCGCACAGTCCAAGCCTGTCGCTGCTACTCCCGTGTCGTCTGCAAAGACTGCAGAAACCCCTGCTGCTACAAAGTCGACAGACGCTGAGGGGCCCCTGAAGAAAAAACAAAAGAAAGACATCGTCAAGGCCAAAGGTGCACAACCCACTGGGGGTGTTGAGAGTCCTTCAACCAAGGCTTATGCTGCAAGAAAATCGAAAGTGAAGAAATCCGCGGCGTTGGATCGTGGAACTGAGGTGGGGCTTTCGTTTCAGATGGATGCGTATGTTCAAGTTTGATTGCCTTCTAGGTGGCGACGAGTGTGTCAAAAGATGGCGAACCTTCTGAGCTGCCAGCAAAGAAATCAGGGAAACGGAAAAAGGATGACGTCGCTCTCCCCAAAAAGTCTTCTGGGCGTACGTTTACCTTGACGAATTGGTTATTTCAACTTGTTTCTGATATGGTCTTTGACAGCTCCAGATGGTAATGATTGACCCTTGCCAAAGTCTCGTGGTTCACAAGTTTGCGTTTCCTAATAATGTAGGAATGGACCAGCCCATTAGCCAGCCCAATCCAATAAACGATACATCTGTTCAACTATGTGAGTTTGGAGTTAGAGGACCGGGTTGTGTCCTAATGTAATCCAGCGCCGGAAAGACGCATAGGATCAGGTGCAGAGGGTGGTATATTGAAGAGTAAGCCTCAGTCCATTGGATTATGATTTCAATAATACCAAAAAAGCTCGTCAGAGTAAGAAGAAGATAGGCGCATGTGCCGGTGAGCAGTTTTCGTCTTGGAAGCATTGTGGACTCATAATGTTAGTATAGCTATCCCTCGGACGAGCGCGAGTACCAATGTACAATCGGAAGTAGCAGCAGCAATTTTGTTTAGTTGCCTATCTAAAGCAAGTGAGGCTGTGCCACCTCCGCCTCCTGCAAAACGTAAATCCGTAAAGAGAGACACCAAAGAGTCTTCTGCGTCTTCTAGTGCATTGCTTTCGAGATCTACGGCTGCTAACGCCTCTTCCAGTGGAACGCCAAACCCACCCACGGAGCCAAGACATGAACAAGCTGTTGCGACCAATGAATCGCCACCACAAACTCGAGAACCCAATGGTCCGCTATGTCCTATCTGCCTAGGAGAGCCCTTCCACATACGTTATCGTTGTCCCACTGTACTGAAGGGACCAGATGCTATTCGAAAACGACTGGAGGAGGTCAAGGAATCGAATGTAGGTGACCAGCAATCTCTGATCAAGGAACTGGAGGGTCTCCTTCGTGACACAGAAGGTTATCCTTTCGTTGTATTAATTATTCCAAATCTGACTCTAACCCTATGTTAGTCACATCCGAGTCCCCGTCGAATGCTACTCCGCCGCATGAGGTTCAATCGCAGGAGGCTTTGCAACCGCTCAACGCTTCTGTCCCCCGAACTCCAAATATTCCAAGCAACTCCAATTTGGCTGAAGTAACAGTGGAAAGCAGAGACGAAGGGAGCAGCTCTGAAAGCTCTGATGACATGTCGGAGGGAAGAAATAAGCACAACAAAGAACTGTCCGCTCCCGTGAAACGGAAAACCCCAGACAAACAACTTTCGCCGTTCAATGACGACCTAGAGGCTGTCATCCGTGGACCAGCGTTGAGACGACAGAGCATCCTACATGTCCTCGACCGTATTGTCGACGACGAAGACAACAAGGGCTCTGAATCGGAAGAGGACGAGGTTGAGTTGGAAGAAGATTCGGGGGAAGATATTAACCGCTCGTCGTCTCGGTTGTCCAAACCCATCGTGAACTCGTCCGATTCCGAGACCGAGGAAGAGGAGTCTATGTCGCCTTCGCCTTCACTTCCGGCTAAAGACAACCCGGGCCACGATGTTGTCATGGGGAACTGCGTTGACCCTCCCATTCTCCGGGGTCAGGATGACGACAACAGCGAGGAGACACATGTTGGATCGGAGGATCGCATGGTGGTGGATGATACGGTTGGAGAAAAAGTTGTTGCCACTATCGTTGAAGAACAGCTCTCCTCGCCTCCTTCCAAAGCCCCCTTTCCAGAGCCCTTAGATGAACCCAACAATGAGCCTCAGGGATCCGGGGAAACAGAAGTCGATCCTACTGCCAACGGAGACGGTAGGGCACCAGCAACCTCCAAGGTGCCTGGCGAGGCCGAGGCGGATCCGATAGAACCTGCGGATGACTTAGAACCTGCAACTACTTCGCGCACGTCAAACTCCGACCCCATTGAAGCACTCCCCGAAGACACTGGGTCCTTGTTCACTGGGATAGATCAATCGACTCCAAAGCCGGGGGTGACGAAGAGGATCAAGACCCGTGACGGTCGAATTCTAGATGACGAAGCTGAACATCCTATCCTTCTTGGACAGCTGGCCACGTCTATCTCTGAAGAGGTGATCCCCTTACCAACGAAGGGAAAGCCCCGGAGAAAGGTCACGGAGACGCCTGCCAGCCAAGAACAGGTGTTGACGCGAAGGAGGACTCGGTCTAGCTCACTTCTTCCCTCGACTAGTACACCCGCAGCTGTGACGCTGTTGAATCACAGAGTCGGAGCGCGGTCCGCCAAAACACCTGCGAAGCGGTCTGAGCAAGGAACAGATGGTTCGCAGATTAGTACCAAGAACGACCGGGGGCGAAATGCGGCACTCGTTGCTCCCAGTCCATCGTTGGTCAATTGGGAAACACTTGCAGAACCAGCGTCGCCTTCCCAGCAGCTGGACGAGCCGTCGGTGCACATTGACGAGTTAATGTCTTCCCCACCGGAAGATAACACTATTCTTGGACGCTTGAATGCCCAGAGCACACCTGCCCTGGGGAAGGGTCGATTATTTGACCTCTCATCCAGTCAGATTCCTTTCCCATATTCCCAGCACAAAGCCAACCCAGCATCAACGTTTCCAAACGGGAAGAAAGAGGCAGCTACAGATTCGGATTCGGAACAGGAGGCAAAGGCGACCAAGAGAAAGGCAAAGCCGTCCGCGTATCGTCCTCTGTCCCAGTTGGCTTCCCAGGCAGTGCTCTTTTCTCCCAGTCTACCCACGCCTATCAACAAGTTCGTGGCCGGCACGAAGACAAAGAAGCATGCTGCAGACAAGGATTCATCCTCATCATCTTCTGATGAGGATGAGGATGAAGCTAATAAATCAGTACATATCCCTCGAGGACGAAGGGCGGGGGCTAAATTGGAGACAAAGAAGAGGAAGAGCCTATTATCCAGAGTTTAAGAACAAGTCTGATGTTATCGTTTTGGGGTTAGTATACGATCTTATCACCAACGTTTTCTTCTTGCTTGCTTTGCGCTCGTCCCATTCTCCACTACGCTACTTTTACATATTTGTAATGTCGAAGATGCATATTTACTAGTTGTCAGGAGCCCCATTGGTTTTGATGGCTTGCGATCATGATGAGATCATGATAGGGATGTGTCAACAAGCGCAAACTCTGATTCACGCAGGTATAAACGACGCCCGTTTCGCCCTCAAATTTTCATTGCCCAGCAATCGCCCTCCTGCGAAACAGTCGAAATCGCTGAGCTTCCAGCTATTACATGATATTCACACAAAACACTCGCGACGAGTATGAATACCTTTCCTTCCTTCCTTCCTTTCTGTCCTGACTCCTGATCATTTTGCAGTTACATCTCTGATTTGGTCTTCTCCCTCCTGAACCTCTAAAAGCCTTCCAAAAGTTCATATTCTATTATGATTGCCCGCGCTCTAATTCGAAAGCAACTTTTTGCTCGTGGCTTTGCCTCTCACGCTGGCCCCAACGCCGCATTACCCGCCGTCTTACATCTCAAAACTGGTCAATCTTTCCATGGCCGTTCTTTTGGAGCGCCAAAGAGTACTTTCGGAGAGACCGTTTTCTCGACTTCAATCACGTCCTGCAAGTATTCCGTTTTTAGATTCCATCAAGCCTCGCTGAGACTTTTTTCACAGACACCGAGTCGATGACTGACCCTTCCTATCGACGTCAGATCCTTGTCTTCACTACCCCTCTCATAGGAAATTATGGGGTCCCCGACAATAAAGCACCCATTGATTCACAGGATGTCGGTGTCGTGATGGAGTCCGAGGGGATACAGTGCTGTGCCGTCGTAGTTGCAGACGTCGCTGAGAAATTTTCTCACCATGCTGCAGTCGAGTCCCTCGCCTCTTGGTGTCGCCGCTTTAACGTCCCTGGTATCACCGGCGTAGACACCCGCGAAATTACGCGTTTATTGCGTGATCAAGGGACCACCCTAGGTCGTCTTGCCATCGGTGCAGACGCCTCTGCTCCTCCGCCAAACCTAGAGGAGTACTCGGATCCTTCTACGGAAAATCTCGTCGACCAAGTTTCTACAAAGATTCCTTACTATCTCAATCCCAATGGTGACGTCCGAATCGCTGTTCTTGACTTTGGTGCCAAGGCAAACATTCTTCGTTCTCTCGTCCGTCGTAACGCTGCAGTCACCGTACTCCCTTGGAACTTTGATTTCAACACCATCCGTGACCAATATGACGGGCTCTTCCTGACCAACGGTCCAGGTGATCCTAGGCACTGCATGGAAACGGCCCTGAAACTCCGCAAGACTTTACAGGAGTGGAACAAGCCCGTCTTTGGTATTTGTATGGGTCACCAGATCATTGGCATGGCTGCTGGTCTCGAAGCATACCGTATGACTTTTGGGAACCGTGGACACAACCAACCCGTCCTCGCACTGGCTTCTTCAGGCTCTGTCAAAGCTGGTCGTGTTTATGTGACAAGGTGAGTATTTCCGATCTGATCGTTCCATAGGGTGTTGGTTAACAGGATTTTCTAGCCAAAACCACCAGTATGCGCTCAAATTGACAGATCCATTCCCAGCAGGATGGGAACCCTTTTTCATCAACTGCAATGATTCCTCCGTTGAGGGCATTAAATCGACCGCAGATTCGGGAAAGAGCGTTTGGGGCGTCCAGTTCCACCCTGAGAGTGCAGGTGGCCCGTTGGACACCATAGAGGTTAGCGTTTGTCATTCGTAATAGACACGTTCCCTGATCCGATTGTGCAGATGTTCACGGATTTCCTCTCCGAGTGTCGTGCGCACAAGGTCGCGTTGCCCAAGGCCACCGCTGTGGGTCTGACGACCCCGTTGAAAGATCATACTGTTTCTCGTCTTCCAGGGATTCCTGTCACCGCTTAGGTTTTTTTTGAACATGTCAGTTGTACGAATACAGTATGCTAGAGAGCTTTGTGAATGTCATTTCCGATTGCCTGATTTGGGTTACCCCAAGGCCCACATCCATACCATTGACCTGCATTGTTGACATGAACTTCCTTGATACCTACGGCATAACGGGTACGGGTACGAGCACCCCACCTACCAGTGAACGACGGCCAGAGCAAAGCCTCAATGAAGAAGTTTCTCAGGTCATTGGACAACTTGGTCGTTTCTGGGGAGGCTTTCGGAAACAGGTATGCGCAAATTTATCGTCTCTTCTCGAACTATGCCTTAAGAATAGTGGTACGCCAATAGAGCGAGACCGTGTTTGCTACCGCGCGACGGGACTTGGACCAGGTTGTCACCCAAGCCCAACGGGAGATCGAGAAACTAGCTACTTCAGACACACAACCAAGCACATCCGAAACGCAAGGACAGGCAGAATTGGAGGAGGACGAGGAAACGAACAATGCTGAGGAGCCGGTCGATACCCCCAGTGCAGAGACAACGCGACCGGCCAGCACCGACCCCAGCGGCGAGGCAACCACATCTGCGTCGTCCTCCACGCCGTCCTCTGCCCACTCCATCTTTTCGCGCCTCCAATCGACGATCCCACCCAACATCGTTTCGGCCGTTCAAGCGCAACTACCCGACAGCCTCAGGAATGCGCAGCACATTGACCTTGCGCATCTGGGGAGTACGCTTTCCACCGAGTTCCAGCGCGTGCAGGGTGTCACGCGAGCGCAGACGGAGGAGTATGTGCACAGAAGCGAGGTGCTGCTCCGCGGGGCGATGAAAGAGGCTGGGGATATCTTTCGAGAGGCTGTCAAGGTTATTCCACCCGAAGGTGGCTCTGCCGACGCGCCCGTCGCCTGGGATGGTGCGGACATCTGGGCGTTGCCTGGCTTGGCCGCAAGTATGGACGGGTCGACGACTGCTGGCTCAGCATCCAAAGGCAAGGGTAAGGAGGTAGATGGTGGTCCTTCTGGGCGTTCGTCAGAGGATGCACGTCGGGCAGGCACACGCGCCGAGTCGCTGTTGAAGCAGCTCAAGAGTCATCCCGAGATCATCAAACGTGATCCCGCTGTGGATACCTCCCAGGAGGCTTATCTGGCTTGGGCAGACGCAAGTGAGGCGAGCGGGAAAGGATTTGGTACGAAGGCGTGGGGAGAACGCATTGCTGAGGCACTGTCGGATTCCTTGGATGGAGCAGCGTTGCAGGCTACCTTCGACACGCTTGGTATGATTTCATTCATTTCTGGATAATGACTACCTCATTTCCACCACCAGTCCCATCATTCATGCCAGAAGAAGTCTTCTGGGTCAGATACTTCTTCCGGGTGCACCAGATCGAAGTGGAGGAAAACAGGCGGAAAGCACTACTACAAGGTAAGACGTTTGCTGGTTTTATATACATCAAACACGAGGTTGCTAAATTCCCTGAAAAGCGACTGCGGAGAACGAAGAGGACTTTAGTTGGGAGGATGACGAGGAAGAATCTGTCTCTGCCAACGACACGAAGCAAATTCCGACTTCTGCCCACCCGCTGGAATCATCACAGCATACGATCGCGCCTCCCAGGACGACGTCTGCGTCGGATGTTCTGTCGCTACCATCCTCGCACGCACAGAGTCCCAGAGAAAGCAGTGAGGGCAGCTATGATGTTGTTTCTGGAAATGTCAGCAGTGCGGTCGAAGGAGAGGAGGAGGAGGAGGAGGAGGAGGATGATGATGATGAAGATGAAGATGAAGAGGAGGAGGAGGATGAGGAGGATGAGGAAGATGAGGAGGATGAGGATGAGGATGAGGAAGAAGAACAGGAAAGGAAGGAGGGTGGTGAGGACGAGGACAGTGATTGGGAGTAATTCATATGTGTATTTTACCCTTGTTATGTTTTCCGCAAAGTGCGTTTGTTTACCAATTAGGCAAACTTGTGCGAAATGACCGTGATGAAAGGCGGGGCCACGCGGTCCGCTTTCTCTTGTTCTCTCTAACAGCGTTCGTTCTTTTACAACCAAGTTATGCGGAATGAGTTCGTTGTATGAAAGACGCCTTCGCAGGTCGCGTCTGCTCTCAAGGGCCACCATCCTTCTCGCCCTCCGCTTCCTCTGGGTCATTGTGGTCATCTGGTGCGAGTTCGGGGTTTTCTTCTACAGTTTATCAGACTGTAGGTGGCCAGAAAAGGTTTTCCAGCCTGTGAGTGGATGCAGTTGAAATCTCTACAAACTTATTTTACTGACTCCCTCTCAAGACGCGTTCGTCCTCCAAGGTGAAGCCCACGCGGGTAGTCTTGGTTGCAGATGCTCAACTGCGGAATCCCGCGCCAAATCCCTGGTTTGGGTACGATCATAATTTAGCGTATCTACGCAAGAGCTGGAGGGTCGCGTCACGTCTCCGTCCAAACGTGGTTATGTTCCTCGGTGATACGTTGACCTCGGGACGTCACATCACAAGTGAAACAGAGTGCGTATATCCAAAGCAATTGTGTCGGTTGGCCATTGACCCAGCGAGTAATAGGTATGACGAATACTACCGTGCCTTTGAGGCGACTTTTCCTCGCGATCCTTCAATGCAGTTCTACCTCATCCCTGGGAACAACGATATAGGGTGCGTCTCGGTCATTTTTGGATGAGTCTTGGTTGCAAATACGTTCGCAGGCTAGGTGATTCTTCGTCTTTCTCCAAGGACGCACGTCGCCTCTTTGAGAAACGTTTTGGGCCCCTGAATCAAGTCGTCCCTATTTCGGGCCATCAATTCGTCTTGCTCAATGCACCTGGACTCGTAGAGGAGGACTATCGTCGCCATGCGCACGGTCTTACCTACGAGCATTGGGTTCCACTTCCTGGGGGACCGATCAAATTCGTACAATCGATCTCTGAGCAAGAAGATGGCCATATTCAAGAGCCTAAAATACTACTCAGTCACATACCCCTCTCTCGGCCGTCGAGCAAGTCGTGTGGACCGCTGCGCGAGAAAGGTTCCATACGCACTGGGGCGGGACAAGGATATCAGACGATGCTCGGCAAACAAACAACCGAGTTTTTGTTGAGAACATTGCGACCATCGATGGTGTTCAGGTAAGACTACCCTTCTTCAGCCTTGAATCGTGTCAATGAACATGCTTAGTGGCGATAATCGTGACTATTGCGAAATGACACACGAGTTACCTGGTTCCGACCTCCAGGCTGATGTAGTTCGGGAGATTACCGTGAAGTCATTCTCTCCGAGTCGACACATTGGCCGGCCAGGCTTCCAGCTCCTCTCCTTGGTTCCTCCATCTTCCTCACTAACTGGGCCTACCTTTGCGGATGTACCGTGTCTTCTGCCGGACACACGTCGTGTTTTTAACTCGATCTATGTTCCTTGCTTCGTATTGACTGCAGTCTTGCTGCTATACGTGAACATCACCCCTTCACGCCATAGAAAACGCTTATCTTTGAGGCATCATGGGCGATTATCACCTCCCCTTGAGCCCGAATCAGCAATATGGGCCACCCGGACCCCGTTCAACTCAAGAATGCAAACGAGCCCCACCGCACCACTTCCTCTCTCTTCGCGAATTCCCGCCGCAAAGTCTGTTCAATCTTACCGTGCTTCTCCCGCTTCCACGCCCCATGGTTCTCCGCTGCTCAGTCCGATCACGCTGTTCCCATCTGGAGACGAAGGCGACGTTGGAGAGGACCCCATTAGTCCATCACACTACAGCCTTCGACGAGATGTCCACTACTACGGGAACGGATGGCACGACATCGACGTACGAGAGCGCGACACAGCCGTCGACCGTTCATATGCACACCCACGTTCCGCCACGGCACATGCACCGTATTTCCTTCCACCACCTTTATCGCAGCATGCGCGCCAGCGGTGGTCGTTTTCATGGCCACTTACGTTTCGGGGACGGCGGCGGTTGATGACGATGGGGGTGCCAAATTGGAACACATGGCGGGACTTGCTGAGCATGTCGACGGCGTCTCAGGCGGGTCAGCGGAAGAGACGCGGACTCGTATGGCGGGTTGCAGGTGACTATGTGAGAGTGGCATTGCCTGCGATCATTGCATGGGCCGTGATCGATTGGTTGGCTTTTTGAGGACGTGGATGATCGAATCGTGGGGATTAGCTTAGGTGCTGCATTTGAGGCGAGCATAATGACCACATAGACGGTTTTGGTTCTTCTAGCATGTACATATATGTTACATGGACTCTTTGAATGTCTGAATTTCCCCGTCACTTTCAGTTTTGGACGGTGTTACGCAGAGGCAAGCCGATGAAATGACATTCAAACGCGAAGCACAGAGGAAGGGTACGTGCTTCAAACAATACCAAGTGATTACCAATAGTGGTGATGGGCACGTATCGTTGAATATTCCTTGCATAGATGCCAGAATCTGCGCCTCATTCGACCCAGGCTCGAATACCACTTGAAATGCTGACACAAACTCGCCCACCGCGTCTGTGAAGTCAACCAAATCGATAGGCGCTTCGGGATCCATGGATAGAGGAACGCAGGTCGTCGAGTCAATTGCGGCGCTGTCAAATACATACGATAGGCAGAACCAGAGATTATTCGCCTCAGACTGTTCTCTCTGTGCGGCGCCCATCTGTTCTTTTGGGGAAAGTGCGAAGACTTCTTGACCCCACATGGAGATGTCCCGACAGCTGCTGCGGGATGCGATGACCACAAGGAACGATGGTCACTGTCTCAGCGAGAAATTCTTTCGTTGGCCGAGTTTGCAAACTCGATAGTGCACTGGAAATCCGTGAGGACCTTTGCACTGCGGGCGGATTACTGTGAGGAGTCGGCTCTTAACACAATATTACTCAGATGTCAAGATAGGTGCAGACAGGAGAAATGTGAGGCAGCTCACATTATGCATGTTGTGGTAAGGTCATGCCCACGATTTGGTAGACAACCTGCTAAAGATGGGGACCACAACTTGTGTTCATTTCCTGTACCGGAAGATTGGGGTGCACGTGAATCGCAAGCCACAACAGGGGCGAGTCCAGGTTTCGGAAACAGTGAAACACATTGCAAGCGTCCACGCGGATATGATAAACCAAGGCTGCGTGAATGGCAAATGATGATCTTACGCCGAAAGTATGCTGCACACGCCGTGTTGCCATCTCGTGTAGCTTCGCAGAAAGGCGACCTCCTGCCTATTATCTTGTGAGCATACACAACTCACTCGCATCTAGCATTGGATGTGAGGAATAAGATATAGGATAGCAACTGTGATCTCGATTGCGATCGTATACATTGACAAATTGCAGGGCTGGCGCAGCGCGTTCTAAATGCGACATCAATGGTGGTGTTCTGCGTGCCCGTCGTCGTGTCTGTGCCCATGTCCTTCCCATGGATGCCGTAATCCCTACATACAAAGTGCGTTTTAGTTGACTGGACAATTCAGAGGGTTTGCGTGCGACCGCGTACCAATAGCTTAGGGCCATCTTCACTATATCACGCCACGCAGAGAACCATTACCGGTTAACGGGTGCCGAGAATTGGCCAGGTCTGACTCACCGGGCACGGTAGAAAATAAAGAACCACATGGTCGCACCAAGGGCTTTGGAAAGGAATTGGTATCTGGCACCGGGAAGATGGGGATTGAACCCTGAAGCTGTCGAACATATCAGCTTAAATGAAGACGGAGCTGTGGAATGATTTACAATGACTTGCACCTGCCATGATGAGTGTTCGCACAAAGATGGTATTTGGTATTATTTGTATTTGCAAGGTTTGTATCGAAGTACTCTAGTCTATACACAACCAAGAAAATGATGTAGTCGATCAGCCTGCCGTTTGGTGCTGCCACTAAGATCCTCGCGGAGATATCATACATCCTGGAAAGCGCTCAGACTATCAGAGGTACAGAATATGATCAGCGATTGAACCATACAATTATGTCGAGGGTCCCGGAAACCAGCTCTTGCCTCCAACAAGAGAGAAGTTTCGTAGGATTTTCCAGTACACATCCATCAGGTATGTCAACTCTCTGACCTTCGTTCGCCACGACTTTGTGACGTGAGGGTTAGTATTGGAAAATGAGGAGTTCACGTACTGATGACTGTGCCCCGCAACGTCACTTCTCGGCCAAAGTTGCACGTCGCCGGAGACGGTAAGATGATCCAAATCCCCAATCGCTGGTATCTTCTTAAAGCGCGCTTCAAAGTCTTGGATCCGGTGTTGCATCCCGTGTTCACTGTTATATTAGTTATTGATGCAGTTATTTACCCTTTTGAAGTGACCCCCAAGTTTGATTACGGGAATGCTGCTAAACATCCGGTTTTCGCCCACGATAAGCTGACCGTCTTTGAGCGAATAGATATCACTCCTGATCAGAAGCAGGTCCAAGCGAGTTACAGGTAGGAAGCGAGAGCGGGGAACGTTGATTCCGCGAGTGTTTTTGAAATGCTTTATTGCCGCACCTGCAGCCGTCTCCAACTGGGTATGGCATGTACCTTTGAGACAATTTCCGAGCAGAGTCATGCGCGAACCGCACCTGCCACCGTCCGTCATGACCTTCTTCAAAGCTTGCGAATAGATTGTAACCGATGGCATCATTCCAATCAGAGGCAGCAAACCTTTAAGGTTTTATCCATAAGTTATTTGTGTTGAAGATCTTGAACTTGCGCACTAGGCGCCTTGTTAGTATACAATCCCTTGACAATATCCTCCAGAAATCTTACTCACCAGACTTGAAGTCATCCACATGCTCGGAAGGAACCTGAGCGACCTCCAGCAGACGCATAGAGCCGTCGTATTGGATTAAAGTACCGCCCTATCAAACTACAATTGATGATAAGGCTGACAACGCTACAAGACTTACTTTTACGTCCGCTTTGGTCTTGCTAGTGACTTCCATTAGGAAGTCCGCGTCAGTATTTACCATGTGTTGCAAGATCTTCTGATCCACCCTAACGACATTTGGCGCATTTGTGGCTAGCTCACATATTGCCTGCAGCACTCACACGGCACCCAAATTATCAGAGTTTGATACAAACAAGTATTCCTTTCCTTCTGCCAGCAATCTGTCCAAGACACCGCTGCGCACTAGTGAGTCGTACAAATCACCATGACTAGGAGGATACCAGTGTTTCTTATCATCCCGAGCGTGGTGTGGGTAAGGTTGCAAAGTGTCAGCTAAAATGCGTGGGTATCTCGACTGGTTGAATGTTATTGTTCTGATCGGCCGATTGGCATATTTCTGGATGATGCGCAGGGTATCTTCATGCGTATTGAAAGACGTCATGAAAAGGAGGGGGACGTCGACACTGTATGCTTTGTTAAGGTGTTCGACTTGCTTTACGGTGAGATCGAGAAACGTCATTCCGTCCTTGACTTCCAGGGCACTCTTCGCGCCAGACAAGTCTATTTCCATGTTTTGTTATTCACTTCCGTTGCGTAATTGTGTAGGAAGAGGGAAATATGATATACGTGCCCATGGGCGTTCCCAGACCACCGTTAAACTTGAGTATCGCAAATGTGCTCTAGAGTCAGTGGTATTTGAAAGTCGGTTATAGGAAATGATCTGATCCGCGTCGGGGGTCTGAACCTTCTCCCAGTCGCTGGCCACAAACATGAACGCCACTGATAAGCGAAAATAAGAAACACACACAGGTCTCTTCGGTTGTCCTTATCAACGAGGTAGCGAGAGTGAAGTTTGAAGAACGCCTGCATCTCCGCATCGAATGCCTAAGAAATATGACGCATGGTTGTGTCATTCCACTCCCTGAAGGCGAGGCATAATAGGTAAAACAACAGACCTTTCGCGCAATCGGGTCCTCTGTATGAAAGAGGCGGCTAAGCCTGTTGCGGGTCGTCTTGGATGGAGGGGTTGGTGGAGGCGGAGCGTTCTTACGCCTTCGGAAGATACGTAGGTGGGCAATGTTGAATATTAGCAACATGGTGGACGAGGAGGAAGCGATGGGAAGCGGGTAGGAAGGCGACCCACCGCCAATTTAACGGGGCCAGAGAACATGCGTGAATAGTGAGGATTGCAAAGGGTTATTTCTCCCGAGATAACAGGCAGGTTCGGCATCGGAGGTCGGAAAACCCTGACACCGGCAATTACCGTCGGAGTGTCAACTTTTCAAACCTTGATTTCTAGGTATCATCATCACAAACCTCAAGGCCGCCTATCCTCAAGACTCTTCGACATGGGTAAGTGCTATCCCCTTCGGAGATTATCCTCCTTGATAATCTCTTCAAGGTATTTCACGTTCATCTAGGCACAAGCGTTCCGCAACCGGTGCCCAGCGCGCCCACTACCGCAAGAAGAGAAAGTTCGAGCTCGGTCGTCAACCTGCCAACACCAAACTTGGTCCAAAACGTATCCATACCGTACGCGTTCGTGGCGGAAACTTCAAGTACCGCGCTCTTCGTCTGGAAACTGGCAACTTTGCCTGGGCTTCCGAGCACACCACTAGGAAAACCCGCATCATCAGTGTCGTGAGTACAGATCTTAAGTAATATTCATGTCGTTCATCAAATTCAGGTGTACAATGCATCCAACAATGAATTGGTTCGCACCAACACCCTCGTCAAGGGTGCTATCATCCAGATCGATGCAACGCCCTTCAGACAGTGGTACGAGGCTCATGTGCGTAACGATATTCCCTATTTGTATGCGCTACTGAAAGATTTGGAATGCAGTATGCACAGCCTATCACGAAGAAGGGCGCTGCCAAGGCATCCGCTACCGCTACTGCCGACGAGGCAGTGAAGAAATCGAATCACGTGCAACGCATTTTGGAGGAGAGGAAAAAAGGTGATAATCACATCATGCTGATCCTAATTGATTTTAGAAGTACTGATATGTCGCTAGATGGTAAGATCGACCCTCTTTTGGAGCAGCAATTCGTTGCTGGTCGCCTATATGCTTCCATCAGCAGTAGACCAGGACAGTCTGGTCGGTCTGACGGGTATATCCTCGAGGGCAAGGAGCTTGAAGTAAGTTGGATGTGTTTAAATGGATCGCTGCGGCTCTGACGTCAATGGATCAGTTCTACGTCAGGAAGCTGCGGTCTGGCAAGCAGAAGCACGCACACAACGCATAAGATCTATGATCCGTTTCCTCTGCCGAGTCGAGCTGTCTGGCGGGGACAAGTGAACCCAAAAAGTTGAACCCATACTGCTAGTCTATGTCTTTGCTTGTTAGCCCGCTATGAGACTATGTAACTGAACAATGTCTTGTTGGGGTATGATTATGTAATCGGGACCAACCGCTCCCATTTCGTAACCGGACCAGTGCTCGACGGGTCCTCTTGTTCTGCCTCTTCGCGTCATATTTTCACCTCCCCTCCCATCTCCCCCCCCCAGCCCGCCACCATCGTCCCCGTTGCTGAGCTCGATGCCCTCAACGTCGGCGGCAGGTTCTCACTCTCTTCGGACCGCCCCTTTGGCATGGCGACCCACAAAAATCATGAACATGCGTGACCTCTCCAGGGACGACGACTTTCTCAGTCACCTTCTGGTCGAGAAGCTCGGTACAGGGAATGTTCCGCTCTGCGTTCACAAGATGGATCCTTCCCGTAGACTTCCAAAGGTTCCTACGAGCGATCTCATGGCAACTGTTAGACGCGTGAGTCGCACATCCACCTCCAGTCGCGCTATCTTGTTCATCTCGTGACGTATGTGTCCATTTACTTTGATACATGTTTTTTTTATTGCCTGCTTAGCTGGTTGAAAGCAAGGCTCCTCCTCAAAACGCTGTGCGTCAAGCAGTAGACGACCTCGTTACGTTGGTGTCCTCGTATCTTATGCCATGAGATCCCACTTCTCAACCTCTCATGTTTCCAGTCTCCAGTCCGTTCGTTACTACCTCAAGCAATATACACAAAAGCAGATTAATGCTTTCGCCACGTGTGTACGACCTTGCTGTTTCACTAACATTGCCTGAAGTTCGATTCGCTACAGACACGCCTCACGATATTTCGAACTGTACCATCCTGGAGGTTGTATTGAGATAGCACACACATCTCGATACTCCCACATGACCGGCAAGTCAGAATTATGTATCCTTGCCACTCGCCCCCTCTCTCCTGGCATGGTCATTGCGGAGCTGAAGGGCTCAATGGCCCATTTATCCAAAGAAGAGGACAGGGAGCTCAAGCGAACAGACCTGAGAAATCTCGACATCAGGAGGGACTTCAGTGTGATCCACTCTCGCCAGATGAAGAAAAACCATCTATTTTTAGGTCCCGCTCGATTTGTAAATGTGAGTCGTGGGTAATCGTTCCATGTGTGTATTCACCACTCATACTTCTACAGCACGACTGTGAGAACAACTGCGAGTTGTTTCGGGAAGGCAAATACATCACTTTCCGCGTACTCCGGCCTATTGCCGTTGGCGAAGAAATAACAGCACATTACGGCGATGGTTACTGTAAGTTCAAGCACTGTTCTTTTGCGCCCTATGCCTGATTAAGCCGTTTAGTTGGCAGCAAGAACCGATACTGCCTTTGTGAAACATGTGAGAAGAACTGCCGAGGGGGATATGGACTCGAAGGCGAAGCCTCCGGCTGTGAATCGGACGCCGGAGCATCGGACGATGATCTCAGCGATTCTGGACCTGTGCCAACTGCGGTAGGCAACGTGAACGAACGCAGAACTCGCCGCGGAGTATATGCTATTATCCAGGAACAGGATGACGATTCAGACGAAAGTGATGATGAAGAAAAGGGAGAAAACAAGCCACTCGCAAATGCTTCGGACGTCGCCGAGGTTGACTTGGATTCGTCCTCTGTCCTCCGATCGGCATCGAGGTTTGTCAATGATGTATCGATTATTCATTACCTGACCCTTTCCCCTCGTTTAAACAGTTCTCTCCCTCCCGTTAGCCATCGTTCTGAATTGGCCGAGGGACCGAGGGCCCAGGTCAGGTCGGCTCGGGGACAACAGAAAGGCTCTGTTACTGCTACCCCTGAGGTTCCCACGAAATCGCTCACGCCTGTGCCATCCGACCCCTCTCGATGCACTAGACGAAGTGCTAGTAGGCTATCCACTCCTTTTAATAACAGGGAAAAGGATAGGGTTCCAATCAAGGAAGAACCTGAAGCACGAATTCTGCGCACTCGCCCCTCATTACACGTTGATAGGAACGAATTGGCGAACAATGCCAACCAGGTTCCACCACTTGGGCCAGATGGACAACCGTTGCCTACCTGTGTGACATGCTACAACATTCTGCCGATGATTTCCGTCGACAATCAAATAGTTTGGGGCCTTAATGTTGACACGACGCCGCGGCGAGGCAAGAAACGCAAGGAGCCACAAGAGTGTCCTCGGTATGTTTAGTTCCCATTCAGTTGAACCTAGACTTTATCTCACGTTGTCGCGCATGATCTTCGCGCCAGATGCATGCGTCATTTTGCAATTTATTCCCAGTCGTGGCCTGCTCGGTTAGCAAGTCAAGTTGCAACCACTGTTCCCCGGGAAGATGGAGAATCGTCCTCTAGACGCCCTGCCCAGAAGAACATTTCCGTTGTGGAGGCCAAGCATGCTACCGTTGGTGAGGAGCGACCAGCGAAGAGACGGAAAATTGAACAGGGACCAATCGTGGAGATGTCGGACAAAGCAAAGGAACTTTTGATGGTTCCTAAAAGGAAGAGGGGCCGTCCTCGCAAACACCCTCTGGAGGAGATTCCTAAACGCAAACGGGGCAGACCGCGTAAATCGTCTCCCGTCAGGCCAAATCGAGCACTGCCACATCTAAAGGCGCATACCTCCACACCAATTAAGAACGCTCGACCTCGCATCTCTTCTCCAGTGAGTGTGAAATCGAGGAGTGAACCTGCCAGTTCATCGACCTTACGAGGCACCCTCAAGCCCAAGTCAATGGCCGTCAAGCTACAGCCCAGGGACTCGAATGGTCGTTTCGGCAAGAAGGCGACTACCAACGGTAGATTCATACGGAAGAGGGTTAACACCACACGAAGTGGTTCGTTGCGGACGCAGGTCTCACAAAGGGTTAAGGTGGAACAGTGGCTTGGGGACAAGCGCGTGCAGCTTGAAACCAACGCCGAGGCAGAGGATCTTCCTGTTCTTGCTAGCGGGAAGCGTGGGCGCACAATTCCTGCTGACGAGTCTCCCCGCCCGAGTAAGAAAGTGCGCAGCAGCCCCCATGCAGGAGACGGAGATGAAGGCCCGGTCCCGCATAATCCCAGCGGTTCCTCTTTATTAAGGTTCAAAGGCCTGAACGCTAGTCTGTTATGTCGACCTAACCCCACGAATTTCGCTCGCAGGGCATGGGCCCCTCCCCCACCCGAAACTTCTTCTGATGGAGACGGTGAAGGATCCCTCCCTACCATAGAGAGCGAAAGCAACGGCCCTGTCACTCCCCAAGACCGCACCCCGCTACCAATTCCAAGTCCAGACCAATTTCCGCTTCAAGGCAAGGCTACCATCGACACCAAATTTGAAGAGCCTGCTTGTCTGCCCACACCACGCCGTATCACGCCCAACGTCCGCGCTATCTTGACGTTCAAACCATCTCCCATTCATTTCTCCAGCCGACGATGGGCTTCAGCCACCAAGTCACCGTTAGAATCAGGGACTGGGACCCGTCGGAGCCAAAGACTACGGCCAAGGTCTTCGCTTCCTGATGACAATAATTTATCTCTGACTACCTCACAATCTGAAATGTCGTCCGCGTTGAGTACACGGTCAACACTTGCTGGTCGATCGGTATCACCGCAGAAGTCCACGATAGTCGATGTTGCTCAGGAAATGCCAGAAGCAGCAACTGACGCCGTACGTATGGTTTCCTGGCTTTTTCATATTCATAGAATTGAGCACCCCCGCAGGTTGGGAACTTTTCAGGCTACCGTTTGAAACCTCGCACAGCGTTGCCTGGTGAACAGTCATTTGAGGGTACAAACTCCGACGACGACCGTGCTGTCGAAGGGCTCCTCGCAGAAACCTCAGAGAGTCACGAAGGACTCGCAAATGAAGACTCCCTTTCTCATCTCCGTGTTACATACACCACAGAGCTCCCAGCAATCGTGCCGTGGAAGAATGCCCAGGCAACACCCATGTCCTATTACCTGAGGAAGTCGGCTTCCTTCTGCGACGATGGGATGGCTTCGCCGACACATCTCGTTCGCGCCGGGTGGGATTCTGCATCAGATATACTTTCCGATTGACCTTGGAACATCGTGTTCAAGAAGCTTTCGGTGTAATTTATCCTGCTGCTCGCCACTTCCCGCTCGTTTACCTGACACTCGATCGCGTTATAGCAATAATTTATGCGTTGTTCAAGGTCCTTTTCTTTTCTTCCTGTTGACAAGAAATTATCATAGGAACAGTATAGTTGTTAATGTTCATAGTCATTGATTCGGTTGAGCTCATTGAATCTGATATTAGGGTACGATATGTACATGCGAACACTATCTATCATGACTGTCCATCGGGCTTGAGTGAGCTCCGTCCAGCCCGCAGTATTTCATCTGTGGACAGCAAATTTACGGCGATGACGGAACTGCGTGCCCACATGAGCACAACACGCGTTAGGCTTGGCTGGACTCACCAGGAGTTCAACATTTGCCGCTTCACCCTATAATTGTCCCAAATACCTTCAACGGTAGGATCGAACGGCTCGCCAGACTGAAGGTCAATACCAACGATATTGCCTTCAGATTGTTCATCCTGGTGGCAATTCAGAAGCGAGCAGTTCAGGGAGATCGGTCGCTATATTTAATCCAAAAAAGGCACACACCTGCAGGGCCACGACGACATCCTGAACGTCAAAACCACCGTTCTGAGCAAGGGTCTTGGGAATAATCAACAGCGCATCTGCGAAAGCCTGTACTCCCATTTTGACCCTTCCTTTCGCGGCTTTCTTGATGGAGCCACTGAGGTGCGCGGCACAGGCGACTTCAAAGGCCCCTGCACCTGGGATCAAGGCTTCGTCTTCGATTGCATTCTTGACAGCACGAAGTCCATCACGAAGAGCATCCTGAATTTGCTGGATCGTGTGCGCATTGGGGCCCTTTATCAGAAGCGTGACACTCTTGGGATCCTTGACTTCCTCAACGAACGTAAACTTCTCCTCTCCGAGCGTGTGCTCATAGACGAGACCCGCCCAGCCGAGAATGTCCGGGATGAGGTCATCGACGGAGTTTTGTGCTATGCCTCCACAAATGAGTTGCAGCCTGTGATAAGCAAGTTTGTCTGGATAGTCATCGTATTACGTCCCCACGTACCGCTCCATGTTGCGCCGCTTCGCACGCCGCAGTGCAAAAATGCCATTTTTCGCCAGAATATCGAGACTGAGAGGGTCAATTCCTTTTTGATTAATCACGACGAAATTTTTCGGTTTCTCGTTACCACCAACAGCTTGATCGCAGACGAGATTTTTAAGCTCAACAATTTTCTTGACTTTGACATCCACGAAACGTCGCTCAGACTCAACGAGTTTCTCGCGCTGTTCGGCTGACGAGTAGAAAAATCCAGAATTAACCTCCCTGAAAATTCTGTGAATATAGATGTGGGAAACCAGTGCACGCTCGACGTACGTCTTCTCGTATTCAAGACTGACGTTCAACGTCAGAATGTAAGCGTTCTCTACGCGTTTTGGCATTTCTGGATGTCTTGCGCCATGATCCATGACCAAACCACGCACAAGCTGGGTTTCCGATGCCGTGCGGTGCTGCATTTTCATAATCTCAATCATGTGGAGATCAATAGGGTCTCTCCACTGATCTTTGGCTCCTACAGTAGACTTTTAGCGTGGAAACCCTGATTTTGAGATTAAATACGTGCCTTTTGGGGGCGGTGGTGGCCTGATGGTGAGCACGGCGTCTACAACGTCAGCTGCGAGTTGCTTCGCTAGCGAGGCGTGCAGCTTGGTTGCAAGCGAAGTGTGTGCGACATTAATCAGGGTGGACCGATCCAACTTCGACGGCTGTTTGAACGTGTCTAGAAACTGCATGTTGCGTCAGCACTAAGCAGAAGTTGGTCTAGCATCGGACACGGACGGCTAAAGCCTCTTTTTTCGCGAGATCAAAGCCCTCTCCTATAACTGTAGGGTGCACGCCTTCTGAGATATAGCGATCAGCTTGTTTAAGCAACTCTCCTACGAGGAGGACGACGGAGGTAGTGCCATCCCCAACTTGATCGTCCTGGGCAACTGCAGTACGAGCGATCATTGCAGCCGTTGGATTCTGTATTTGCATCTCAGAGAGCAGCACTTTTCCATCCTTGGTCATCTTGATTTGGCCAGCACCGTCCACGAGCATCTTGAGAGTGCCTCTGGGCCCTGCAACAAATTCGATCGCGAAACAAAGGCGAGATGGGGTGCGCGACACTTACCGAGATTACCCTTCACCACATTTGCGAGACCCATCGCACCTGTTGTATTGACCTGGTGGGAGGATGCGGTCGAGAAGAGACAGGCAGCGAGATGAAATTACCTGCAGTGCCGCAGCGCGACGAACGCTTTCAGCTTTTGGATTGATTAGTTCTATACTAGATGACATGATCAAAGATTTCGTTCAACGTGGTGTTCCAGCTCGACGGTGGTGGTTGGTCAGTAAGAAGTTGTACTATCCGATTCTAGGTGCTGCAGGTAGCGGAGTACTAAATCGGCAAAGTCTGGATATGAATCATCACCTCGACCTTGACCTAACGCACTCGCCTCCATCATGACTGATGCCCAGTTACCGCTATCCCCACAGCTACGGCACCAGGCTGGCGCGTTTATATCACTCGAACGTGTTTCACAATGGACGCCAAAAATACCGGGTTCGTCTCGTATATATTACTGCGACTAATCATCGTTTGCAGGCCAAGAAAAATCTCCTCATCGCTGCTGAACGATAGTCTTCATCGAGTTCACTTTTGAAAATCATGCCTCATAATACTGATCTTACGGGTCATCGCAAAGAATCCACGACAGTGGGTTGACTTCATTAGTGCTTAACGCTCACTCTAACGTCTTCTGCGACAGAGACAGAAGGGAGCAAGGCCACTATGGACGTTTGAGCCGCTATCTCCTAATAGAGAAAGGCTGCCGCAGGCTCAGGCTCCAAAGAAGCGCAGGCGTCCCACTCCACCTACGCCTGCCTTGTCCTACAATCCACAGAACAGACTTATTCCCAACGGAAAACATGACCCTTCTGCGTCTCCGCACGCCTCGTCTAAACCAGCTAGTTCGGAGACTTCAACAAACGCATATGAACAGCAGACGACTTCTTTCGGCGATCGCGAGATGCACGCCCAGTTTCACGACGGAGTCGATGCGCAGGAGTGGCTCCACATTTCAGGTCTTCCCACTGAACATTCCATCTCATCTTATCCCGACACCTCATACGCGGAGAACGATATGGGCCCGGTGCCATCTGACCCTTATGACTCGCCTGCGTCGTACACCTCATCTTCCTCCCCCGCCGCGTCGGATCAATCTCCCCGCACGGCCGATTTTGCAATCTCGGGCATCGACTATGCGCCCCCAGCCCAGCCTTCTGTGCAAATGTGCTCATATGATAGCCAGGGATATGTAGTTGTTCACCCGGGCCCCTATGGGTTTCCGATGGATCCCTATTCAGAACACGGGCCTATCCAAGGTTATCCCGTGCAGTACGTCGAGCCCGCCCGCGGCAGACCGGGACTGCATGGTGACCCACCGTGTCCGGGAAACAATGACTATCAATACTCAAACTCCCGCAGGTCCTAGTTTGTTTTTTGAAGGTTTAGGTCGGCTTGCCGATATTTAAATTTCTTGATCTTTGTCTCCAAGTCTTGGGTGCTTGCGGAAACACGGAATCGCAATACTTTGTTTTCTGCCACTGTAGAAATGTACATACCACCGTGATTATAATTACTGTATCCTGACCTCGTTGCGGATACCAATAGATATTTAAATTCACTTGCATTGGTCTTTGTGAGGATTGTGTAACCATACCTCACTGACGCAACCCTGATGGATCATTTACAATTAGGCTTTCCAATTCCAAGCAACGTGGCTAAGTAGCGACACTTGTATTACTTACACGGCGTCTCATTTCGCTCTGGGAGCTGGAAGTGTTACTAGTAACTCGCTTTGCGTGAGGCAGTACTTTTCCTGCCAACATTTCAATTATTAGTCGTATCTTGAAGGTAATCCTCCAGTAGTGGGTCTCTCGGATCAACACCGTTGACTAGCTGATCAACTTACACTGCCTTTGGGTGTCACCACCATTCAAGTGCGTTTGGATTGACGTTCGAGATGACACTACAAGCCTGGCCCACAGCGGGTTCCCTGAAATGGTGGCACTGAAATGATTACTGCCAGATCCGGTCTTGCACAGATCCAAGTACACCGATAATAAGGAAACGTTATTTTGATGGATGGGCGGATGCCAAGAACTGTTTCAAAGGACACGTTCGTTCAAGTCTACGGTGCTGAGTTCGACGATCGCAAACTTGGTCACTGAATGGCATTGGCCTTTCTTGTTCATGGGGATGTTTCAGTGCTGCTTTGAAACTCAGCTAACCTACTACTTACGCGCAACGTGCGAACAGGATATAAGCTCCCTTTCTGAATCGTTCAGAGATGGCGAAAGACAGTCCCCACGCTAACAAGCCCACCCAAGCGGAACACCATAAGAGAACGCTCACCCGTATCGAACAGATCCATTCACACCTCAAGAACACTGCTCGTGGCAAGCGACTCCATGGCAAAGTCTGTGTCATTACCGGAGTAAGCTCGTTGCATGGAATTGGGTAATGTCAAACGTTGCTGAGGGTTTGCTTCTCCACTTATGCCGTGTCTCTTTCATTTGCATTGTCTAGGCGTGCCTCTGCCCTCCTCTTTGCACATCAAGGTCCAGATCCTCATCCCTTTCTATCTTCCGGGCGGTGCTCATAACGGAATGATATTTATAGGTGCAAGACACCTTTATTTGATCGATTTTGCCGCACAAAATCTACCGGACCTTAAATCAACGATTGAACACTCGTATCCAGACGTAAAGGTCAGATGTGAGGCGAAATCACAATTTCACAAGCTTATGAGGCTATACAGGTTACGACCATTCAGGCCGATGCTGCGGATGATGCTGCGATAGCTGCAGTGTGCAAACAAGCGATTGAGGAGGAGGGCCAGCTGGACGTCTTCTTTGCTAATGTCTGTCTTTTCCTCCAGAGGTTCCTACCTCTAATGCTACACAGGCTGGAGTCGGGACGACTTCCGCACTGCAAGAAACGAGCCCGGAACGGTTCATGGAGACCCTACGGATCAACACCCTTTCGTAAGCAGAGTCACCGTCAGAATATCTCCCCATCGCTTTGACCTTCCTCTGCAGTTGCTTCTTAGCGGTCAAGCATGCTTCACAGGCAATGATGCACACCAATCCTTCGAGTGGCAAGACCTTGAGTAGTGGCAGCATTATATTGACCGCTTCCGGTCTGTCCTCCGCTTTTTTCCGATTGTTCCGTACCTGAACCTACTCTTTTAGTTGCTGGGTTGCGCTCAGGGGCTGGGTCCGTTGACTGTGAGTCCCTCGTTTCTATATTCCATTGCATGCATAATGCAATTCATAATCCAGACAGTGCAAGTAAAGCTGCGTGAGGTCACATCATTTTTCCCTCATTCAGTAACCTCATCCGTACTGCAGCGTTAACTCGATAGCACAAACGAGCATATACCAATTACAGAGGATCGACATCCGCGTAAATTCGATCTGCCCTGGCCTGATCGAGACAAACATGACAAAGGCCATGTTCGACGCTGCCCGTGAACGAGGTAGCGGGGGCAAGCTTGGACAATTGAATCCTCTGGGTCGGTATGGCTTGGCGCAGGGTACGTACTTCGTACAGGCATCCTGGAAAACCCTGCCTCGATGAGCTGAACACATGTGTAGAAATTGCGCAGATGGCGCTATTTTTGGCATCAGGTGAGAATTACTGGCAAGTGGTCCGTAACGTTCAAGACTAATTCACTATGGTCTGAAGATGAGTCGAGTTATGTCAATGGACAAAACATTGCCGTGGATGGTGGTCTTTCCTCTTCACACCCTGTGATACCTGGCCATTGGGCGTAAGGTGCAAATGATTATGTAGACCCTAGAGCAGTTTGTTCGGTGTGTGCTTGTCAGTATGCTGAAGCAAAATGGATTGTATTTCACTGAAGAAATTACTAGCCGAAGCAAAAGTCTGTGGAAACCATGACAATGTGTTTTCGTAAATACCGATAGGTACGTTGCAACATCCAATTTGGGGTCAACCGCTTGTGCTGGGTTGTGATATGTAAATTCAGATTTCACTTACTATGCCATTATTTTCTCTGACCTTCACGATTCGAACATCCCCTCCCAACCACCACAAAAACTCCGGAAATGAATCACATGTTCTTCTCCTCTATCACTCACGCTTTATCGTTTTCCGTTACCACTCTCCTCTTCCCATAAACACTTATCCCTCTCGCAGCATCTTTTATTCCAGTACGGTTTCCTGATGATTTCCGGAGGTTAGTTTTTGAACTTTATAGACCAGTAGGCTCAAACCTACATTGACAAGATCCACTTGTATCCAATCAATCGGTTTTGCCTTAGGGGCGCCTGAACCTAACTGAATTGCAAATAGCAGCCTGTCTGGCGTCCTTTGTCTCCGCCGACGATCCTTTCGGACAAGGGCCGTACCTTGCAAGGAGCATATCCGATATCGAATCGACAAATTAACTTCCGAGCACAACCCATTGAATCAGCGGAGTGCGCAGTTTTTTTTGGAGTATTGTTTAATGATCGTCCCATACCCCACATGGAGACTGTAATTTAAAACGAACGGTCATAGCTCTGTAAGTTCCACAGCGGGTAAAACTTGAATCCATACCAACAATTGTCGGCGAGATAAGTTTGACTCCGCTTCCGCGGAGGCGAACTTGGCACTAAGCGGACAGAGCTCGCGGAGTTGAGGAGGCGACCTCTTCTAAATCGAGAGAAGGATTAGAATGGTGGGGGCTAGTCAAGGAGCAGCGATGACTAGCCGGAGGACGAGCTGTGTGGCCTCCTGGTGTCGGTAGCACGAAATTGGGCATTAGTCATAAAAGGGGATGACCTGCACCGTTCCTTACCCACCTAGGTCCGGAGTCGAACGAGCTGTAAGAGTCTTGAACGCTGTCGCAGCGTTCCCCAGTCCAGCAATCTTCTTATCGTGATTGTGGTTTGTTTCACATTTGAATGTCTTTGTCACATTCTACGGGCGTTTTCTACAGGCATTCTGGAGCCTGAGCACCAACCTGCATTTTTCCGGAGTTGAATAGTATGTTGGGCGTAACAAGTGAATGAGTCACTGCAAGGGAGTTGAGTACATGACATGCCGCAGGGTCTCGTGACTCGGCACTTGATGAAAGTATGCTCAATGCTCATCTCGAGAAATTCACAACTGATACGTTCATGCATCGTCCGGGTTAATGTGCATGACCTCAAAGATCCGTGACGGTATCAGGAGGATCAGGCCTGAGTTGCCTCTGGTAATGTAATACAGATGGCGAGGCTACACAACAAGCGGGAGGAAAAGTCGGAGAAAAAGACGAAAGAAACCAAAATAGTCTGCGTTCAGTAGCTCCCGTTCAAATACTGTCACTTAGTACTGAGAAAAAAAAACATGGAAATGACACTTGCCAACAGCCAAAAATGACCACCAGTTGATTTCCCACTGTCGACACATGTCGTGCGAGCCGGCAGGCAGGCGGCCTCGCCCCCATCACAAGTCGGATGCCCTGATCGCCGCCCATAATTCTTGCAAAGGCAGACACATAAACAGGACCAAGACGGACGAGAGAATTATCTATCAAAGGTATCTTGCTTTGATTTGCCGAATACTTGAGCCTAATTAAGGATCAAGTAATTGAATGGCTGAGAAGCGCAAATTTACCGTTTCGGCCAGAGCTTCCTCCGAAACAGCACTTCATGGATGGGCACCTCCACTCCGACATGGATAAGTGAAGGTGGATAGCACCCTGAATTACTTATCGTTCTCCTGTGGCAAGTTCGTCGACATGGCAAGATCTATAAGCAATTAGCTGATCTTGCGGGATCGCTAGGCGATGACTCCTCCAAGAAGTCGAAAACTGGCGTCCCGTGGGACGCGGACATTTAGGTGAGTATCCTTGTATTCAGAAAAAAAAATGATGTACAGGCACCGTACGCTCATTCAAGGATGCTGGTCTTGTGATGGTGACACCCACCTCGCATGGTCCGAGGCTTCTTCCATTCCCATGGTATGTACTGGGGCTTCGGCCAGGAAACAGTGGCCTCCGCCTACAGTACAAATGGGAAAGAAGTGCCCCCGACCATGCAGCAGCAAATGTACACATCCCAAACGTCGCAACGTCCTTGATGGTCCTGGATAGCTCGTACATGTGGAGTGTCCGCTCCCCATAGCCCAGCTGCGCAGGCGACGATGAAGGTACGCACCAGGTAGAGGGTTATGACTATGAGGACCAGCGGCATCGAGCAAACTCGCTGAGAAGTGTCTGGTGAAGTCCGTGGAGGTGGATGCTTTGGAGGGATTAAATTGCTGATCCACCCCATCCAGCGTAATTTTATAGTTGTGTGGCCGGTGTACTCGTGTCTGTTCGCCTGGTATCCCGGTCTCACACGGAGGTCGTTGGTGCCATGAGGAAGGTCCTGGAACCTGTGAGCAGTTGTTTATCAGCTGCCATCGTGATCAAGATGGCAGACCGTTATACCGGTGAGATGTTCGGCAAATGCATCATTTCATGTTTTAACCCTATTGAGGGATCACCTGGACCGTCTATTCATTCTCGGAAATTTATATTTTTTTCCAGATCTGACAGGCAACCCTAAATTGTCGACCACAATCGTCATAGGACTGGCGTAAGTTTCGGAAAAAGTGTTGCGTGAGCGGCAGCCTATATGCCCATTGTCCTGCATACACAGCTATTTTATCGCCTCGGATCCACTCCCGTTCGCTGCCACCTTGTTGAAGGGTAATTTACTCTATCTGAGTTTTCAGGATTTCGGACTTTCATATGTCGGTGGTTGCGTGCTCTCCGAAAGGCGCCACCACCTTTCCACATTAGAGAAATTTCTCTTCCTTATCGAGTTGCATCTGCCATTGTTTCAAGGTTAATTTTTATTCTCTTCAATGAGACGAGATGTGGTCACTTCCGACAAGTGGACGGAGAATGACTTGGTTTCGATCAAAACATTTTTTCTACAACCGTCTCTCTTGATTGACAGGTGAGTCTCCGTCTTAATCTGCTCGTGTTCGGTCATCTGATGCACGAGACCCTCAGTATTGCGGTGGCGAATGACCTCGTGGATCACTTCGTTTGCTCAATGATGATAGCCATACTCTGACTACGGGTACGAGTGGCTTTTTCTGACAACCATACATTTAAGTCACCTTATTTCTGCCATGATATTAGACGAACAGTGGAATGATGGAAGGGGCTCGCTCTTGACCAGTAAGCTTCATGGGTGGGTGGTAACGGGTCGTCGTCTGAGCTATGCGACAAAACGTGTGGTGCGATCGTTTTGTCTGTGGTATTGACATCTTTCTGACGTGATCTAGCGGAGCCTCCTGAGAGAAGCATAGGTTTGGCGGCTCCCCCTCAAAATTTTAACCACTCAATTTTTCCCTATTTTTTAAAATCCGTATTAGTTCACAAGACAACGCCTATTTCTGCGACGCATTCTTTCTGTCGCAAGGTACCTCTTTCGCCACATTCACGGGCCAAGGTACATTTTCACATCCATCATGTGACAATCCCATCATCCGCACCAACTTCCACATCCGACCCGCCACCCTCTTTCACGCAGCCATTGCTTTCCGAGATAGTTGCCAGCTTGACGCCCCACCCGATGAGCGATGCCCGTGTCGGGTACCTGCTCCAATTTCGCGCCTCGCCTCTGTGCTTCTGCATCCCACATCCATTGTTCTACCTAAATCGTAAAGCACTATGCTTTTTTCGTCACACCATCCCACTTGGGCTTGCCGCAATATCCCAGTTCACACCAAAAGAATGGGTATGGACAATCGGTGGTATTTTCGGCAGATTGAATATGTAACTCACGCTTACCTAGTACGACAGCCCCTGGCCGATGACTACTGAACCGCCTTTCCAGACACAGCCAACGCATTTTCGGGGGATTTACCGAGCCATTTCTGGACAACATGCGATGAAATAATCCTGTCGATGATCCCAATTCGTCAGACAATAAACCATCCACTAGCACCGCGGGTCGCACCGCCTTCCGCTCCTCCTAACCTCAGAGACCATAGACCTCCAACACGTGCTCGGTGAAAATAACCGTAGAGCAACGACGCCGATTCAACCCACCTCCAAATGGACGTTGAACAAGGGAGCTCGGTATTTTGACTTTGCGGGTGGGGGGGTGATCGACCAACGTTTCTGAACGTGTTGATGGAATAACGTTCCTCCTCTTCTTTCCCGAGACGCCACCGTCCGATCCGGACCGTGATTCATACCAACACGTTTGACGCCTTCCGAGAAGAAATAACAAAGGAACACGTTGCGTCCAATGTGATAGCTGTCAGACCTTTTTTTTTGACCAGCAGCTGTGACCTCAATATGTCGTGTTCAACCCCCTACCACCCCGTCACCAGCGTGCTCCGCCCGTCACGGCCTTGGACCTTTTCCGGCATGATAGAATGGATTTCCGGTCCGCTGTGATGCGACTTATCTTGTTGTTGCCCCTGATTGACACCCAGTTATGTCCTTCGCACCTGCCACCACTTGCGCGACTTTCTCGCAGCTGACGTCGACCACCACTAGCTCGTCGTGTCATCTGCCTGGTGGTGGTAAGGATGTAGTTTCAGGGTTCCACAAGATGCAGTGCTCCGCGCGGCCAGCGCACACCAGGTGATCAGGGCCCACACATATAACAAAACAGCGCACAATATATCGAATTTGATATATAGTGTCCACACATGTAACTGCGTACTACAGGTTACCATGCATGTGACACCAAGCATCTTCATCGTTTACCCGAGGACCGAGGAACACGCGTCCGTTTTACTTGATTTCCAAAAGTTTCACCTCTGATAGCAAATAGATCATTAATCACGGTCCGGCAGACTATCAGTTGCGACGCACCAAACTTCAACGTGGAATTGGGAGGAATGTCTGCCATCTTTTTGTTGCCATAACCCAATGACGGAGGGACTATAATTTCGCGTTCACCTCCGATTTGCATCCCGGCGACCCCGATGTCCCAACCTGATAACACAGTAAGCACACTACGTCTTGCACAGTAACTTGTCCTACCTTTGATGACATCACCCTGGCCGAGCGTGAAGATGAACTACAAGCAGAGTGAGGAGTTATTCAAAGCGAAAAGCGAGCGTAACTTACAGGCCTTCCTTTGAGGTTCTTGTCAAATATCCCGCCATCAAGGAACTTGCCAATATAACGTATCTCGAGCTTGTCACCCTTCTTCGCCATCTTGCCCGAGCCGACCTTGGCATCCCGAACTTTGACACCTCCTTCGAGGATACGGTGTTCCTTCTTGCTTCCTCTTAGCTTCTTTTCACCGTCCTTCTTCTCCTCCTTTTCCTTCTTTTCACCATCCTTCTTCTCTTCCTTTTCCTTCTTTTCGCCATCCTTCTTCTTCTCGGCCTTGTCTTTTTTCTCCTTCTTCTCCTTCTTCTCCTTCTTCTCGGCCTTTTCCTCTGCCTTTTCCTCTGACTCGGGGGCGGGAACAGGCTTACCATCGGCAGCCTTGAGTTTCTTCGCCAGCTTCTTCCTTTGAGATTTTGACAATTTCTCCTCATGCTCGTCAATATCCATGGCGTCCTCGCGGGGACGCTTGAGGTTTTTGGGTGATTCTTCCTCCTCGTGTATTTCCTCGAAGCGGCTTGCAAGAAAAATTCATCGTATCAGATGTACCATAAGAAGGGCTTGAATTACTTAGTGTCATCTTCTTCTTCATCTAGAGCGGCTTCATGAACGTCGACTGGAACTTCGACGTCCGAGCTGACTTCATTCAAGTCGTAATCGTCTTCCTCGTCCTCCTCCGAGTCTACATCCGATCCAAAGGGTGGTTGATCGACAGGTGCCTGATCTAATGAGACAAAACGAAATGAGGAGGGTATGTAGCCAAGGCGCATCACATCGTACCAATGTAGTTGCCATACAAGTGGATCGTGCTACCGAGGATGTCAGTCGATCCGCACAGACAACGTGTCACGTGCTCACTTTTTACCGACTGCCTCGAAAATGTACTCCATATCCTGCTCGAGGATGATTTCACATGACGATTGCTCGATCTAAGATACACGTCAGACGCGCCTTCAGGAGCTGTCAGCAAAAAAGGACGCGTACTTTTCCAGGCGTGAGCGAGCAGAGGACGGTGGTCACCGCGACTCCTTGAGGCTCGTCGTTGTCCTCATCTTCCTCCTCCTCGTCCTCCTCGTCATCATCGAGCGAGGCGAGGCTCACGTACGAGAGCTTGACGGACGTCCTGGCAGCGTCGTCTTGCAGCTCGTGGGGGAGGGCTGCGTTTTTTATTTGGAGGTCACCCTGAGGGACGATGACCTCTAGTTTGCCTGGGATCAACACGATACTCCTACACTACCCGTCAGCGTCTCTCACGACGTGCACAGCGACACATACCAAGGTGCAATAGCGACGACCATGACGGAGGCTGTCAACTTTTTTTGAAAATTGTCGTTAGAAAATGAAATGAGAGGAAGAAACTCAAAGGGATTTGAAACTCCGCTAATAGTACGGGTTCGTCGTCGTCGATGGTCAGTGCCAACGCCGCAGTATCATCAGCGGGCCAACTAACGCGTCGAAATAGTCAAACGTACTCAGACCATATCTCGCAGCGGTCAGATCATCGCTCACAGCAGCGCTGACCCTCGAAAACTTCTCATCGCAGGTCTGTCTTGTCCCGCCTATCAGACCGATCTCACCAAATGCGCACCCAGGTCGTCGAACGACACAACAAACCAGAAGTCGAGGCACGGTACGCACGTCTCCTGGACGATCTCGTCGACGGCTCACTAGCACATTGACAGCGGATCGAAGGAAGTCCTCCTCAACCCCCTTACGATATCCCGCAATGAGAACGAGCGCGTGTTGATCGAGCCCTCCATCAACTCGATACGGATGAGCATCAAGATTAAGCAAGCAGACGAAATCGAACGTATCCTATGTCACAAATTCACGCGCTTCATGATGCAGCGCGCGGAGAGCTTCGTCGTGCTGCGCAGGAAACCCGTCCCGGTGGGTCGATCGACACGACGAGATCGGAGAAACACTGATGGTCCTCGAGGGTTATGATATCTCGTTCTTGATCACCAACGTCCATTCTGAAACGATGCTTAAGCACAAGGTCGTCGATTTCATCATCCAGTAAGCGACCCTGCATAATGTGTTGTACTCGGATGTGATGTCACCTCGACCTAGGTTCATGGAAGAAGTAGACAGAGAAATAAGCGAGATGAAACTCAGCCTCAACGCTCGAGCACGTACAGTTGCAGAGTCTTACTTGACTGCAGTGAGTTCAGCTTGCGACGCCTCGGAAAGTCTATCTGATATCGTCGGTAGTTCAATCCATGAGTGGTGTCGTTACCGAGGACCCTTTACCTTATTCACCATATCAAAATATCTTCGAGTAGACGCAGATGTACACGTGAAAGCATAACGCTTCCCTCTGCAGAACTTGGAGCTCCGCGTCGTACCACTAATCGGGGCGAATCCTCATGGTGTTAGGGAACCAATATTCCAGTTGTCAGCCCTTGAATGGTCGGTTGGATACCGAAAAATGCAAGTGCAATGTGCTACATCTGTGGGGATAATGTAGGAATACTGTTCATCGTATGAACAATCTCTAAGGTATGCGCGGTGCAGGTCCATGCCGGGAACTTGTGGTACTGGTACAGGGATCATGCAAATGCTGGGAATGCAACATGGGGTACAGCTAGAAAATGAGAATAACGATCATGGATGAAGAAAAAAGACCCGGATGCCGACACAGAAACGTGAAGAGAAGACGACGACGCTCACTCACCGCGCACACCGCCAAGGTTATCAAACAACAAATCCTTGAGCTTTCCCCAGACCCGACTCTCGGCACTCGGCGAACACTGGACCTGGACCAACTCTCTCACCCTCCGTTCAGACTCGGCCAGTCGTTGACGCAAGTCCCAATTCTCATCCCGCGACCCGTCCAGCTGAACGAGCATCTCCCGAGAGCGAGACTCCAACGCGCGCACCTTGTCCTCGGCATTTCCCAGACGTCCATTGGACACTGTAAACTTTTCCTGCAATGTCTTTTGCACCGAGCGCGCTGCGTCCAGTTCCTTTTCCAAGACCTTGACGCGTGCGAGGGAAGCCGCCTCAGATGACGAAATCGATTGGCAATTTCCATTGCTCGAAAACTCAAGGCCGAGCGAATTACTGGGTTTGGGACATACCGCCTCAGGGACGACAGCCTCGTTCACCGTCCCGTAGATAGTGCGAAAGAGCTCGTGCGCTGTCGATGCATGGTCCTTGCTCTCAGGATCATCAGGACGCTCTCGACTAATATCCATCTCGCAAGCGGCCAAAAGTAACAACGCTGGTCGCATGGCCGCGGTTTTAAATACAGGCATTGTCCGGTCGATTGGTTTGGGGCAGGGAGTACCTTGAGAAGGCAATGTCACTGTAGAGGTATCCGAGGCAGTGGTGGGCGCTGCTGCGAAGGTAATCTCAAACCAAAAGGATTCACAAACGTGCATGAAGCGTACCGTCTTCCTTTCCTTTCTCGCTATTGGGCGGGCTGCCCAAGCTATCAAGCAGGGATCTGATCACGGCACATGCGGACCTGGAGCGGCCCGTGCGCCGATAGTGGGCGCCAACCAAGATATATGCGCCGGGATCGCTTTTAGTTATTGTGAGCAATGCAATCGTCCCCTTTGGATCGTCGGGGAGGGCAGAAAGATCATAAGTGAAAGGGTACCCTTTATAAACAAGGTTGACTTGGTAATCATTGCCATTCGTGCACGCGGCTTTCTTGGCGCCATCTGTAGATAAGGGCGGAAGGCGGAGAGAAGGCGGATCAAGAGGCTGGGATGGTTGAGATGGAGGTACGCTGGGGGGCTTATCTGGAAGTTCAATACTGCGCAGGAACGCGGTGACTGAGCCAGGCAGCGGAGACTCGGTCTTTCTTTGACCAGTGGGTGCACTGGCAGATGTAAGAGGGAGTCGAAGGGGCGGTCCTGGCACATCTGTGTGTGTGGTGAAGGCCCTCGTGTGCGACGGCCGTTCGCGCACCGAATTGTCTAAATTGGTATATCTCCGAGCATGAGAGACATAATGGATCCCCCCTGTCTTTGAGAGACGGCGGTCATCATCGGCGCGCAAGTAGGGGTCGTAGCGGCGCGAGCTATATGCTCGGTCCTGCGCACGAGGAGAGATTGGCTGGCCATGATGCTGGTACGCATCTGGTGCCCGCCGCGCGTCGCGAATGGGAGAGACAGGGCCCGACGCCCTGCGTTTTCTGTACGGGGCGGGCCACGATGGAGATGTGTCCTTCATGCTGGTCAGGTCGGATGCGGCGTGGCTGACCTGGTGGAGACAAAGATGCGTTTCAGATTGCCTTCTCCAAAAGCGATCCGACCGTCGCGGTTCTCAAAAAAGAATCGCCTGCGATTGAAATGATAGAAGTTATGCTACAAGGCTAGCTAGTCTGCTCCATCGTAGATGATACACCACCACACCAGATTGAGTTGTACATTAATCTTGAGAGAATCAAGCGAGTGCGATCCTCTTTCCCGCTGGAAGATTGATCTGGAACACAGAAAAATATGTAACAGGGATCTCCGTTTGACGGATTGTTACTGACTTCGGCTGTCTTCGCGACAAATTACCCTGCGATTTCAAAATGTCAATTAAGAGTCCCAAGAAAAATTGTTACAGTAATGCGATTCTCATCGAGAAAACCCATACCTTTAGGAATTTAAGAGAGCCGCTAGATGCTAGATGTGAGATAACTCTGGGAGACCAGATACCCAAGGGACATGGATGTCGATGATGGCCCTGGATTTCATAATAATTTAGTAATGTCAGGCCCAGGGTAACAGGTCCGGACAGCAGTCTTGCACTGCAGTGAAGGACCCGGAATGAATGATAACGATATAAATGCCAAGGTCAAATTGTTCATCATGCAAGTAGTCTTAGGCCGCATATAACCGCAATAGATGCGACACACCTGGATATTCATCAAACCGATGAATACCTCACATACCTCCGTCAAAGCCCTGTAGTGTCACTGTGAAAGTAATAAAAAAATCATTGTGGTGATCCGTCGCCAAAATTTCGTGGTCATGCTGATATACAGATCGACTGAAAAACAGCAGAATCCAAAGGTGGTCAATACCAACGATCTGCCAGAGAGATCGCGGCGAGGCTGCTTGAAGTGAGCACTCGCAAACGAGATGACGATGAGGTTTCCTAGTTTCTGTGCAAAGAGGATGAGGAAAAAGAGTTCTTTCTTTGAGAATATTCGAATTCCGTTCCGACGAACGGCATCGTTTTCAAGTGATGTCATCCCCAAAAATAGTCGGTCCCCCCGACAAAGCTGTGCTTTTTGCTCAAGTAATCAATAGCCCCTGAGACGCAGCAGGCAATGGTGAATTACAACTTGAACATACAAAGTCGCAAGCAACCCAAAGCACAGGGTAATTAAATACTAAAAGATCAATAATCTAGGCGCAAAGAAAAGCCTCGACTCGGACATCACGGCAACGGAACATGTGATGAATCGAGTCCCAACGGGAGCATCGTGTGGTCTTGTAGCACGGATCTATCCCACGAAGGCGTGCGTAACTGTATCCTCCCGCTCAATGACACTCCTATAGGTTCAGGGATACATTACTTACATGCTTGGTTGCCTCTGGCGTAGACAGAATGTTCATATGATCGGGGACGAACCCACCGTTCTAATCATTACATGTCAGGGAACAAACAGATCAATTAACCCCGACAAACTCACCAGCTCCAACTCGTCGAGGTTGCGGAACGCGTTCCGCATGTCTAGCGGCAATTGTGTGGGTAGGATCAACACGTGAACGGTTGGCGAAAACGGCTTCGAAGTGGCAACAAGTGGCGCCATGGCCTGGTCAAACACAGGAAGTCAGGGTGTCTGCCCGGAAAAACGTAACGAAAGAGAACTGTACCATTGCCGAGTTAATGGCCAGCGTGATATCATTTCGCTTCGCTCGAGCACCCTTACCCACGAGAACGAAGAATTCCCAAAAGCAATCAACGATATACACCGATTCTTGTTGCACAGTCTCCGCAAACACGGTTGGAACGGGACGGATCTAGGAAGTGACGACATTCAGGAATGGCAAGGGACTGCGGCGGGGGGTCGCTCACCGGAGCATCGGAGTTGACGACGTCCACAAGCCAACAGCGAGGCTCGGAGGGCACCACGCTGTGCCTCCACTTCCAGTAATCAGCCTTGGCGTACGAATCCGAATCACCAACGACCATCCAAAACATTTCATCATCCCCATCATTCTCGCCCTCCACGAGTTCCTTCACTGACGTCCCTTTGGCAGCCATACCGTGCGCATACCGGAGCGCTGCGGACCGTTCTGCTGGCACCGAACCACAGCCATGCCACACGTAGATATTATCCAAGATTGAGATACAGTAGCTGTATCCGGAGCATAAATTTCTGACGTTCTGTGGCAGATGACATCAATGTATCAGGTATGACACATAGACAACGAACCAGATCTATCTCATCAATCAAGATGTGACCATCATTTGATCTCACGACGTGCATCGCAGTATTTTCAGAGGACCAGTGAGCCCTAGAGCCCTGAAAGACAGTCAAGCGAACAACAGACCCCCGAGTCATATCACGCTCACATGGCGTATCGCAAGTTGGCCCCCAAGAATGTGAACGAGTTGCGGGTGCTCGCGTTGCTGATCAACCACGTCCTACGCAAGAGCTCGCATGAACCATCACGATCCCTGACGAACCAGAAACACGAACCGCAGTGGTCCCGTACCGCTTCGCGAGCTCGCCGACTTTCTTCTCCTCCCTTTCTTCAAAGTGACATTTTTTGCCCTTCCAGCACCACACCTTGGTAGCTGCAAGCCCGCTCTCGTGGGACTTGGCTCGATGCACAATAACAAGGACTTCAGTGTCGTAAAAGATATTCGCGTCGCGCTGGATAGGGACAGCGCTCGTGTGTACAATGGAGATCACCTCCACCGAGACCGTGCGCAGGTCAGGATTCGGCACGAAGCCAGTCGGCCTCTCCACGCCCAAGAGCGCCACAACGTCGACCTTTGGTAACGGTTCGTCGACATGGTCTGTTCTCGTCAGCTCAGACCGCTCACACAAGGACTCGATCCTCACCGATGTACACCTTCGACGAAGGTGACGGGGGCGAAGTACTAAAGGACAGCTGCTCAGCAGCGCCCGCCGATTGGACGCTCAAACTGCCCAAGGGACTCTCGCTAGCCATCTTGCCGCCCAACACGATCTGGCCCACACCCCGCGGCATAGTGTTCGCCGGAGACGCCACAGGCGTCCGCTCCTCCGCCAGCGGGGGCATCGCGACAGCCGCATACCGCTCATAGCTCGACTTGCGTTTCTCCCCCACCGCACCACCGAGGCCCACGCCCGAA
>JBBPSB010000146.1:0-43426 GCA_038093375.1 Xerocomus brunneocitrinus
TGGCAACCGAGGGCGAGAACGTGTTTACAATGGCCCATCATCTTCTGGCTCACTTTTTAGAAAGACATGCTGTTTCATGGGTCGACAATGACGAGCCTACATCAGCAAATTCAAAGGTGGCTGTACAAGTCTGTACAGCCAGCTACAATGCTTACATCACTACAGCAAGGTCCCCCCCTGTACAGCTCTGTGACAGGTCGTCACAGAACCGTCACAGCGCCCACAGCGCCACAGACGACCATAGCCGACAGACCTTACAGACGTGGCACAGACACGACAGACGAAGACAGAATCCCAGCCAAGTACAGCGGACAAATTTTGTAGCTTTTTTTTTCTCGTACCACTGCTGATCACCCGAATGTTGTAGAAACCATATGTATTCATAAAGTACATAGTACATGCGGACTACTGATGGCTCAGCGCTCATCGCTTACCCCCCTCGCGTTCTCCTCATCCTCAGCACACCCATCACTCACATCGCTCTCGCCATGCAGGTGATGCAGGTGCAATTGCACACCCGTCGTCCTTGCTGTGCATGTGTGCCTCTGATCGCGTTGTGCTGGTCGCTGGCGTTGATTTGTAGGTGATGTGCATGTGGTTACGCACTCCCTGTTTGCTCATGTCACCCTCATCATTGCTGTCGCAATGTCGTCGTCACGCCCTGTCATGTGGTTGCTGCGCAGGCATCGCCATCGTTGCCGTCATGTTGTTGTGCCCTGTCGCGGCCTCCCCGTCGTCGCGTTGTGGGCGCGTGTTGTCCTCGTCACGCCTTCCTTGTCATTGCCGTTGCAATGTCGTTGTCGTGCCATGTCGCGTTGTCGCTGCGCAGGTGTTGCCGTCGTTGCCATTGTGTCGTTGATGGCCCTGAGCCATCGACAACATTGTGTCGTCGTCGTCGTGCCCTCCAGGGTTGCGTACGTTGCATTGCAGCCTGTCGCAGCCTTCCCGTCCTATCGTCGTTGTCACGTTGTGGGCGCCGTGTCGTCCTCATCACGCCGTCCTCGTCGCAACATTGTCGTTGTCGTGTGAGTGGGGCCTGTATGCGTCGCCGTTGTCGTGCGGTTGCACACCGGGGTCGTTGCCACGTCATCGCCCTCACCTTGTGGTTGCTGCGTCAGAGGGCGTGGGGGTGGTGGCAGGTGCATGGCGCGTTGCCCCACAGGAGGGCGTGTGGGTGGTGTGTGACTCGTCGAGCGAGCCATTGGGCTCGTCGGCGACTAGGGCACAGAGGGAGCGGATGGCGTGACACGGTCGTTGCGCCGTCCTGTCGTGTCCTCTTCATCGTGACGGTCTTGTCGCACCGTGGGGGTCGTGTCCTCCTGGTGGGTGGTGCGTTGAACGTGCCAGTTGTTGGTGTGGTGGCACCATTTGGGCTCGTTGACCGCACAGGACGGCGTGTGGATGGTGCATGGAGCGTGGAGTGACCCAATGTGCCGCTTGTTGACGACAAGAGTGACAGTGCGGATGGCACGACATGGCCATTGCACTGTCCTGTCACGTCCCCTTCATCGCATCGCGGTTGTCGTGGCGTCTTCGTCATGGCGGCCTTGTCGCGCCATGGGGGTCCTGTCGTTCCATTGAGAGGGCGCTGAGGTGGCAGGCGACGTCGTCGGCACGGGTGTCGTTTGTCGTTGAATTGTGGTTGTCACGAAGGATAGGCGGTGGTGTGACGGTGGGCAGCACCGTCATGCGCAGGGGTCGATTGGTCGACCTATATTCGAATTCCGACTCCGACTCGGCAAAACGGCAGGTCCGAGGCGACATAGTCGTACAATCAAGGTCTGTACCTACAGAGTGTAGTAAAGTGTACACTACCATTTTTGGGCGACATTCTCACTCCGACCGGCAACCCCTTGGGAGCTTCTCGGCTCGCCACCGGCTCGCCCCAACCCCTGCGCATGACCAATCTGCCTCATCGCTGACATTTGTCATGTGATGTGTATACAGGTATAAAAGAGTCCAATCAGGCGTCAAAATGTCTACAAGACCTCCCATCATCATGACCAAAGTGAGAGCAATCAAGTCCAAGGCAGAGTTCGAAGCCCACGTACGTACTCGTCGCTTCTGACAGATCTGATAACGTCACCCACCTTCTGATCAACAGCGCGACTCCGGCAAGCTTATCTATATCGATTTCTACACCACCTGGTGTGGACCATGCAAGTTTATTTCGCCCGTCTTTGACAAATACGCAGAGGAGCACCACAAGGAGGGCGTTGTCGAGTTTTACAACGTCGACATTGACGCCGTTCAGGACCTCGCCCAAGTGCTCGGAGTCCGATCTGTCCGTGTTCGTTATTTCGTATCAGTTCGGGTGTTGACGCCTTTCTTTGGGTAGATACCCACCTTCCATGCGTACAAGAATGGCAAACAAGTTGATAAGCCGCTTGTCGGTGCCAACCAAGCTGCGTTGGGGGTGCGCTTTTCGTGCAATATTGTGTTTCTTTCGTTGACTATGATCGGTGCAGGCATTTGTCCAGACTGGTCTCAAATTGTAGTAGTTTGGCGGTGGAACCCCAATTCCCGCATTCATTATGTAGTAGTGCTTGTGTATGATCGAACATGAGAGATTCCGATGGTGTATTGATGAATAGGCCCTCCTGATCAAAAACCTGGCCTTACAGATCTCGCCACAGACAATGGGCCTAGGCCTCACTACAACAACACGTCACTCGACTCGCCGAGTCCCCCCACACGGACCAATCTGGAACCTCCAGCGCCCTCACAGCATATGTATTTCACTTCCGTGGCCTTGCCCGCAGCTCTCGTGTCCCGTAAAATAACTTGCTAACCTCACGCGACGTATTCCCCCACACATCCCTGTTTGTCTAGTTCTCATAGTGAAATCGTAGAGCAGCATGTAAACCAAAAAAAAACGAGACCGTATGGATAATCTCAAGATGTATGCTCGTAGGAGGACACGGTTCGTCACAAGTAAATAGTTCTAAGATAATAGGAAAAAGAGTCGGTTTGTGGAACCAAAAGGAAAGGAAAGGAAAAAAAAGTGTCCACCGGAGCGAGGGAATACGAAGCAAAAGTGCCGAGGTATCATATCATATAATACATGATAGGGCGTGTAGGGCGTGTCCGGGAGCAAAAGCGTCATCCACGGTCCAACAAACATCGCTGAGTGGATCTTATGACACCAGACAAGACAGCTAGGTGTCCGACTATGATTGGTTAGTATCCTGCCCCGTACCCACCTCCAGACTGAGGCGGTGCTGCGCCAGGCGGTAGGACCAACGTTGACGATCGTGAATATCGATTCTGAGGTGTTTGTGACGTTGGTCGTCTCGATCTTGCGACTCGGCGCACACCCTCCGGACCAGGCACTGGGCCATTGTCCGCCAAGCTCACACCGCGAGATTGCCGTCGACTGGATATATGTGGCGGCAACTCCTCCGGCTCAGTGGTATACCCACCATACTGCTCATCATATGCAACCGCTTGCACTTCCGAGGGCCGGAACGGGTTTTGCGTCTCTACAGGGTAGTGGTTTGATATGGTAGCATTGCGAAGGACGCCGCCATTCGTCCCAGCCGTCCGGGCAACTTGGGCGTCAAATTGGGGGTAGTCATTGTATTGATCCTGGGGGCTGGGGACCAGGCGTTGATTGGAAACCGAACCCATGTCGGACATGTAGGCGACATCCTCGCTCGAGCGCGACATACCGACCGTTGATCCAGACGCAGCAGATGCAAGTACCCTGCTGCTAGACAATGGAGGAGGGAGCACCAAGGGTCCAGTACTGTCATGTCGTTGCCTTGCACCATAAGGCGCTGAAGGTGAAGACTCCGAAGTCGATGAGTCAGGGCCCCCATTTGAAGGTGGATGGTTAATGTCCGAGGTCGAACCCATTGAATATCTGTTGCTATCGACGCCATGGTCAACCAGTCGCCAACCGAACGGGCATTCGCGTGCCTTACCTTTTGTCGAGAGTCGAGTCGCGCGATTGCACGCCGTTCTTCCAGCGACGTTCCCGCTCAAATTCAGCCCACCGCTTCATCACGATGTTGGAAGAATCGAATTCACCCTCCTTGTCCCCATGATCACCACCTTTGTCCCCAGCAATTTGACGTGTTTGGCCCCAAGAAAAGTCGTCAAAGTGCCAGAACGCATAGGCAGGGAGGAGACCATTCCACACCGGAAGAGAGAGAAGATAAATGACCATCCATCCGATGTAAGCAAACTTGCGTGACGTGATGATGATCAGAATACCAGGGAGACCGAGGACAAACGCCAACAGGATAAGCGGAATGGTCGTGTTGGGACCACCAGGAATGATAGAGATGATGATTAGATAGAGCGTGAAACTGATAGCAGCTGGTAGAACCAGTGTACCCATCAACTCCATTCCGACAACAAACTGCATCGAGAAGCAAAAAGTACCGCAGAGATCGCGGACGAGGACGAGTTCGAACAAGTTGTGGACGGTCGAGTTGATCCAACGGCGACGTTGCGACAAGAGAACACGGAAAGAATCAGGGACGATAGTCTTGCAAACTGCCTGTGGACAGAACATGTTCTTTCGTCGAGGGAACGTCTTGAGCAGTAGAGTAGTAAGGTACCGATCTTCACCCAAAAGGAGCAAATTTTTCTTGTGAAGCGTGTCGACCACATTCTCCGAATAGTGTTCCACGATGTCTGGATTGGCCATGACAGGGACCCAATAGCCGGTGTCGCCCTTGGGAGCTTTGACCCTGTACATACTGAAACAGCCCGGCAAACAAGTCACACCACCAAACATAGCCTCAAATGCCTTGGTTAGATGGTGTGAGATGTAATACTCGAAGACTTGACATACATCGTTAGTAGGTGTGTATGCGGATACAACCTCTACTCACCTTGCATCATGGTAACAAAGTTGTCGGTCTTGTTCGCAATCTTCGTCTCACCGCAGAGGCCCATGATCTCAACATCCACAACCATACACGAAACCATGCGCGTCAAAGAGTCAGGGAACACCTTGGTATCTGCATCCACACAGAGCACCAGCTCGTATCGGTCCGGACTGACTCCTGTTGCCCGCCACATCGAGTTGAAGAACTCATACTCGAATGTCGTCATACGTTCGTCAAACATGACTTTTTGAAGGAAGGCCATAAGAACAATTTGAGAGTCCCGTTTACCACGATTTCCAGGTTTCGAGTCGTTGGTCTCGAGCAGGTTGCCGACTTTGGCCACAAGGATCATCGGAACGCGCTGTTGTTTCGTACGTTCGACCGTGGCATCATCATAGTCGTAGAAACCAGCATAAACCTTGGCCATATTGTGCCGCTTGTGACCGTCCGCGATAGCAACGTATGAGTGGGGTTGTACCTCATCGGGCAGAATAACGAACTCCTTCATCATGGACAAGCAAATGTCGGGTGTCGTGAGTGTGTTCCCCGCGCCCTTGACCATACCATCAGCGATGACCAAAATAAGCTTGTGACTATTGGGATAATCCGTGGTGGCAAGAGAATCGATGGTCGTCCGCAGACCTTCTACGGACTCGGAGTATGCAGTGACGAGACAAATAGTGTGGACGAGGGGGAAGTTGAACGGCTCGAAGTCGGGAGGAGGCTGGGGAACGACATTGTGGAGTGGGAAGGGGCACGGGGTGTCTATGAAGGAGGAGCGAGCTGAAAGTCCACGCATCGATAGTTCAGCGACTGATCCAGTGCTCCTTGAGAAACGGTAACCCGGCGAGTCGGGAGGCGATCCCTTTGGAAGTTTCGCAAATTGCTTGTTCGGAACATCGAGCAAGCCATAGGCTGTCGTTGGGCGGGGATTTGGGCCTTTCAAAGCATTGTCGACAGGGGTGAAACGAGAGATAGAAGGGAGTACTGAGCGCTTGTTGCTCTTCCCGGTGCGCAAACCCGCCTTTGAAACATTGGGTCTGTATTGGCTTGGTGCAGGCCGGTAAATGTCGTTGGACCAGGCCTCAATCTCTTCAGAGCGCTTCATCCGTTCCTCGTAGGTCTCGTGGGGGAAATTGCCGAGTTTCCAAGAGTAGAACCACGCGAACAAAACGGCCATACCGAAGCGAATAAAAACAACACCGACGATGAAGATGAGGGAAAGGTAGAGGACGACATCGGAAGCAACGCAGCCAATGCTGTTGGTATCGATGTACCCAACGGTAACGATGTCCTCTAGACATTTACCGAGTTGATGGTCACCGGCACGCATGAACATCATAGTGATGTCCTTGCCGTTAAAGACACCGCTCGCCTGCTTCATCTCGTCAAAGACCGACGGATACTGGACATAGGAAGTGCTCAGCCAATTGAGCAGGTCAAGGTCAAGCACAGTGCTATATCGGAGGTCAATGTTGACTGTGAATGCGACAGACAAGGGGACCTTACGATTCAAACACTGCCAGGTTTCGATCTGTTGCAGTGACATCCTCCCATGTGTAGTAAACCTGTCCAAGGGCCGTCATACTCGTAAGCTCTTGCCTGGCCTGGGAAGATACATGACAATTGGTACTCTGTCCATAGCCGGTCGTGTTGACTGTGCTTGACTGTGGGTTGAAGACGTTGCACGGGAAGTACCAATCCAAATTCTGTCCGGTCCCGTTGATGGGTGATCCACTAGCCGGAGTGATGTAGCCCAAACAGTTTTGATTGACGGTCTGGAACAAGAAACTGGCATCATTCGACGCAAGATTCCAGCCACCAGTGATCAGTGGATTGGTAGAGCCGTTAAATTCTCCGGCGGCAGGGTGCTTGAAATTCGAGAAATCGTAGTCGTGGCCATGAATGATGACTGAACTGTTGCTAATTTGGCCCTGGTGATATCGATTGGGTGGCGTCCCACAGACTGCTTCGGTGAAACCGAAGGTGACGAAACCAACAGCGGCCATCTCCGAAAGAATGATGAAGAGTAAGCCCATTTTCTCCCTCCATGCACGTTGTTGCTCAGGTGTCCGCATACCTGGTGAAACTGCTCAGATGTGACAGAGCGCAAGTAGATATCACCTACCACATGCCCTTAGTAAAAACGGAGGGATCCAGCATGTGATGAGATAACAATAAATGAACCAACAATCCTTTGGTCCGGGACCGATGCCATCAAGGCACCTTCGGGAAGTACCGTCCTGTGTGGTCAACTGAGCGGTGGATAGAGTGGACTGCGGTCGCTTTCGACGCAAAGTCGCGCCTCGCTTGAAGACTGAGAGACCCGATTCTTGCATATCCTCCTCCCGCCCAAGCAATGATTTGCCGCGGCGCAGCTTCTGTGGATAGTTGCCAGTAGCTGGATGATAGACACGGATTAGGCAAATGGTGTCTATTGATTTATCCTCCGTCGAGAAATCACTCACTTGAAGGCTGAACGCCCACGCCGGTATCGTCTGCCATCTGCTCGACACGGCTCCGATAATGCCATTGGCGGTGGCCAGGCTCGATCTTTTCTCTGTCAGGTCTGACGAGACTCTTCTTCCTGCTCACCCTGGGCTGATCCAAAAAATCGCCCGTCTCTGCGTCTGGGTGTGGTGGGGAGAACTGGGTTTGATACGCGGAAGGCATTGTTCGCTGACGTGGGCCGTCAAGCGTGGCGCGTCTGTCACCACGTTCAGTATTCTGAAAGGTGATATTGGGTACCCCGGCGCGGGATGGTTGTGCGTAATATGCACCAGGAGGCGGTGAAGTTGGCTGCGGTTGTGACATCAGCTGCGAGTAGGGCTGTTGTTGTTGTATGGGGTAAGAGGGGGGTTGAGGGCGACTAAGCCGAGCCTGGCGCTGCTGTTGATGTTGTTGTGGATAGCTCATTGGTACGGTGGGCAGCGAGGAAGGGAAAGACCCGCTCGCTGGATGTTGTTGGACTTGCCCGGGTATGAAAGGGTAATTGGGAGAGAAAAGGAGCGGCGAGGTGAAGGAGACGAACAAGGTGTGAATGGCGCCTTACTAGTAGCTTCGCTGAATGGGAACTTGTCATCCGCCAGCGCGGTTTGACCACAAAAAATTCATACCATCATTCAACACTTGCTCTACGGGCTCTACTGTACACTAATACCCCCCTCAGACGTGGCCCAGGCGCAAAAAAAATCTAGTTCGATGAGGTTGGCCAGCCATGAGGCACAAACACGCAGCCTTCCTTTCTTGTCTCCTGTGCACGAACGTTCGCAGGTGAGGCACACAGGGCGGCAGATATGGGAACGGTCGCCGACGGCGGACCCTACCCACTGGCAGAGAACCCGGTGAGCCTGTGGTTGTATTTGCAGTGAGTCAGCTGGACTGATGCCAGACTGCTTTCCCTTTGAAAGCCTATCCAAAGGCTGGTCAGATGCGGGATCATCCCGTTTTGTCGTGCGACCTTGTTCAGCGTCTTATCGTCGTCATCGTTCTGCGCAAAACGTTCATTGACCGTTTGCAGACGAGGCCAAGGATTTTACTTCTCGCATCAGTGCTTCCAAGGTTACACATCTGGCTGCCTGGATTCGACAGTCGTTACTGAAGCTGCCAGGGATATCGACAGAAAAAGCTTGTGCCACACTGTACACACGCAAAGCCCAGGCAGGGCAACTCAGCCGCCGGATTTCCCGCTTTTGGTCGTACTCGCATACGCAACTATGACTTTAAAACCATGTCCCTATTGCTTAAACGATCGACGTCCTCGGGAATGCCATATCAACATGGAGTTCTCCATCTAGGATCTCGTCAGGGTATGTCATGCCGACAGTGAGACGATTAGTCGTCCATACCACACGTACGCGCGCGTGATCACCCAAACCACCTCCGAACATACGTTCATCGCATGTTTGGCCGAAAAAACCACTACCCACCAACACCCGCACCTATCTCAGCCGAGGTTTCCACATCTTCGAGGCAGCGCCACAGACGTCATACCATCCATCCGCATCCCCGCACTCCCCCACCTTCTCGCATCACGAAACGCACCGTCAGGACAATCAAATTGCAGTTAAACGAGTTCCATTCTTTCCCCATGATGGCGTCATGACATCGTCAGAGGCGAGAGACACGCGCGTTCCCCATGGCACAGCACGCGTCCGCCACGCGTCGTCGTTTCTAACGCAACGTTGCCCCTCCTTCCTTCGCCACCCTTTACGGAATGTGCGCATTCTTCTCCATCCAGAAAATATCTGAAAGGGTATGCCACCAAGTCATGCCATATCAACTGTTGCAGAAGGTCTCAGCGACGCTGCCGCACCCTTCATATCCGTGTCGTTGTATGATGACACAAGCCATCCGAGCTGATTTGTTGCGGATTCGACCGGTGTTGAATCTACTTGCCCGCGGCAACGCTCGCAGTCGGTGCACTGATTCATTGAAAGTAGCAACACAACTCACCCCGAAGCCTCGGCCTGTGTACGTAAAAACACTCTTGACAGTGCCACCCACCCGTCCGAGGTCCACACAAGATATGAAACAGCACGTCGAACACGTTTCTGCCAAAACGTCGTGGGCACAGGTATACCAGGGGCCGCCCTTCTATTTTTTGCCAGCATTCGCCTTCTCACCGACTGCTCTTTTTTAATTGATTCCCATCCACGGACAACCAATGAGGAGGCCTCGTCTCTGATGCCATCCTGTCAGGTTTCGCCCACGGCGTAACGTGCCGCGCGTTCAACTTGGCATATACGATCGGATTTAGACCAAAACGCAAGCCAGGCCGCTTGCGCAAGTCCGCCCGCCGGTCTATATATCACTGATAAGTAAACGCGTCCATTTGTCGCCGTCGGCATTGAAAACCTATATCTACGATGTGTTATTAATGGGGTCATTTATTATTATCATTTTGCAGGCTGTTCTGAGGCGATACAGTGTCATAGATTGCGTGGAGCGCTTAGTAGCTGTTCATTTCGGAGTGGTTGAAATTCGCACTTGCGAGACAGCCACAAGGGGAGCGCCAGAAAGCCCGAAAAGAAGACAGCGAATAGTGGCGCGTCAGATTGAAATTTGGGTGGATAATGGCTCCGATAAGACGGACCCGTGGTGGTGGACATGACATATGGTCATGACAATATATCTCCGAAGAGGGGTGGAAGAGGTAAAGGGCATCCATTCCGACACTTTTGTCTCCTGTAGCTTGTCCATCGATTTAGAACGACGAACAGTGGGCGTGATAGGGTCACCGGAGCGTGGGCGAGACAATATAACTGCCTCCTAATTCGCAATATTGATAATATCGCATGCAATTTCCGAGGAAGGCAGCGATGTTTGTGTTGAAAATCATATATCACTTGCCATGATCAACATGCCCAGTGGAACGACCAAATGTTGATCTGATATACTGTCCTAGATCACTCCGCAGATCGAAGCAAGGACGCCAAACGTCCCACTTCCATAACCATCACTGAATTTCAAACTTCAACGACGAGCCAGCCCCAGCCCTGGCAGGAATAACAAACGTTGGAGAGTTTATGTGTCGGGCTGTGAGCGCGGAAGGTACTCAAATAAGTCAGACGTCATCAGGAAGGAGCAACGAGGCACACCGGTGCATATCCCAGTACCAAACTCGGCGAGCGAAGATGAGACCATGAGGCGATCCGACCCCTGGTTTGGCTCCGCATGACCATTCGAAAATACACACGATCTCCCAAATATGACTCCGAAGATCGTCTTTTTATCATGTCGGTCCACGGGAGGTCGAGGCATCCAATGAGATTAACTGACCAACGTGGCAGGTGGACATATTCGTCCGAAACGATTGCGGCACGATGCGCCGGCCAAAGGGGCGCTCCTCTCCCTGGTCGTGTTTCGTGCACGATATCCAGCCCGCCGTGGAGCAGAGGGCGAATGGAAGCCAATCGTCATCGTGTCGCCCTACTCGGTTCCAAACGGCCGAATACCTGGGAAACCCAGATATTTGATGAAGTTATCTGCTAAGCGCAATTGCGAGCAGAAATGTAGATGGTTCCAGATCTCGCCTAGGTCGGGGCCTCGGCGATCCCATCTAGGCATGAATGAAGGTCGGTGAATCAACGATGTTACGTCAGAGTGCTCGCAGTCCGAACGATCAATGGGAGGAATATGCAGTCCACTGCTAGGTCCCACAAACGTCGGAATGGAAGGCACGCCTGTTCCGCCTGGCCATGGTTCACACTCTCCTGTACCTCTTTCTCAGAGCGATGATGCTGTTAGTACGAATCGGGAATCTGGCCCGATGCGGGTGGAGCAACTGTGCACGATGAGATGTCGGTGCGACACGATGTTGGACAGTGTCAACAAGCGAGCTGGGTATAAATCTTGAAGAGCTGGGCAGCTGAGGGTCAACAAAAAAAACCAACTCCTCCTTTGAGTTCTCTTGTACATACCTCCACCTCCACATCTCAAAATGCCTGTCGTCTACATAACTTCCATGGCCGACCTCGAGACGGTGGTAGGTTTCCCCGTCTCCAGGGACGCGATGACACAATTGATTTTCCCATTCCAGATCAACGGTACAGAACCTGCCATCATCGAATTCTGGGCCGAATGGTGTGGCACATGTCGGACGACGACACAGCTATATGACCAGTTGGCCGCGCAAAACCCGGCGGGGCAATTTTACCGACTTGACATTGAGGAGGTCCGGGAAGTCCACCAGCGTAATGTAAGTCTTGCGACATGGCTCGGGAGGATCATGAAAGGAATATTGACAACGACACGCGACCAGCTGCCCGCATTCAAAGTATACCTGAAGGGTGTCCAAATCGGCGAACTAGTGGGTGCCGATCAAGCGCAGCTCATCGTAAGTAGATACTTGAGAGATCACGCGACGCAAATTGACCCCTCGTGTCTTGATCCAGCGGCTTGTTTATAAAGCCCTGAATAGAATGTGATCAAGCGAACTAATTGTTTCCGGGGATTGCGGTGAAGGACCTGTTGCACCATTGCAACTATTCATAGATAGGGTTGGGATTCCGTGAGAGCTCGATTGTGCGCTTTCCATAGATGAGACTTACACATACACTACATATGGCTGGTATGGACTTTTTTGTACTTGGAGTTTTCTGATATTATTGGGATTCTGTTTTCGCAGTCCTGGCCAACAACGTGTCAGCCACCACGGCGCGTGACCCAAACTCAAACTCAAGGCGACACCATGAACAGGTGACAATTGTAAAGCCTTTGCCCCCTTAAAGGTCACTGTCAGACCAATTAAGTGCGCACTGTGCGCATCAAACGCTCCGAAACCTGCGAGCGCAAAGGAATATGAAATACGGGATAACAAGATTTATTGCTTCGAATTGATGTAAACTGGGGCGTATCAAGGAACAAACGAACACACACACCTTAATTTATGACTGGGCTCAGGCGACCAAATGTCAGCTTGAAACGTCACTTCCGTGCTACTGTAGCGAGGCACTGCCCAAACTTTCCTAATGGTTGAATGTCAAGCTGAATGATTAGAAAAAAAACCAATGCATAAGTTTTCCTTACCTTGAGCCGAAGGACATGAGTTGTTTGTTTTGGCCAAACATGATTCATTGCAAGCCTCGAGGCTTAGGTGAGACCAACTTCCAGGTCCAGCACAAGCACAACTCGCCGCCGGACTTGTCTTGCTCACATACACCATGGCGTCGGTTTCCGTATCCTCTTCCCCAATAACTCAGGTCTCTCAGCACCAGGTCCCAATCCAGTCCAACTTGCAGCCTCAGCTGCTCACTAGGCTCCTGCTGGACTTACGCGGCAGGCGCTTCTCAGTTGACAGGGAGACAATCATGAACCTCCCTGAATCTGTGCTCTTATGTCTCTTCCCAAACGGCCTCGTCCTCAGCCGACAAAGCGCAGCATTTACGGATGGCGGCGACAACGAGGAGGACGAAGAGGTCTATGCGGTCGACGTGCGTTTTCTCTCTTCCCGCACCCGGCTTTTTTGCCTCGTTTAAACGTCGTTCGCAATAGTTTGATCCAGAGTGCTTTGCATTCGTTCTGGATTTCTTCCGAACTGCGTCTGACACGTTTTATGGGACCGCAAGTTCTCCAGGCCTGTTTGCCGCCCAGCAGCATCTCCTGGATGGGTCTCCCTCCGACTTTGGTCCTTCTGCCTCTCAGAATCCACTTCTCAGCAAACAAGCCATCATCGTGCTCCGAGAGGAACTCGAATATTTCGCTATACCCCCGAAGAACAGTAACGCAGCCACCGACGAACATGGCATCGCCAACCTATCCCTTCTCGACATCAAACGTCGATGTGGACAAAATATCATGGAGAAACGGAACATCTTCACTGCACTGCAGCGCAATGTTCACAAGGAAAACAATATCGCGGAGCAACACCTCATTGATATGTTGTGTATGAGGTGAGCCTATTTACGTGACGTGGCTGTTCATGTTGGTCCCTGACGGCTTATTACAGTGGGTTCAACCGTGACGACGAGTGGGGCTTCCGCGCCATGGAACCTTCCCGGTGTTGTATATCGTCCATAGCACTCGTGTTACTCAAAACAGGTATCGTACATCATCCACCAACACCGATTGGCGAACACCCTGTTACGATCGACTATAACCAAATGGCGACAGCCCAAAAGCTCTTGCTATTTTGGAGAAAGCCCGCTGTAGGTCTCACATACACGTGTTGACGTTTCTCACTCATACATTTGTCCATCAGCGCAAATGTTGGTGGGATGGCCTGGAGGTGGATTTAGCACAACCCGGAGAACCCGTTCTGCCGGTGAAGCTATGGGCAAGAAGGGTCTGGACTCTTGAACTGAGTTTGGTTCGTGTTTTCCCTGCACGCTTTGACAGGTTGACACATATTGATCGTGTCACTGACAGGTTTGACAAACGGACGTTAAAGCGGACCCTCGGCAACGTACACGCTCATTCTTTCTCCTTTCATGTCCATGATTCATTCCACGGTTTTATCATTTATACCCAATCGTCCTGCAGCCTATTATGATATAACGCACGCTACCATCTTGCAATATGGTTTACCGCTGTTGGAGCACCAGATTCGTCGAATGTTGTAGCTTACCTCAATCGTACTTGGGTAGCGGAGAGTACGGATAAACTGACGAATCGATGCACATCATCGGGATGAATCTGACGAGAAAAGCAGTCTCCAGTATTTAATCATACATCGGTGTTTCCTTTGCTATTGATCCAACACAATCAGTCAATCGCCAGGACCTTGATTCGTCGGATGAGACAAGTCTGCGATCAATCGAGTTCTAAGTTTATAAAGAGATTTGGCCAAAGTCCGAAACAATAAAAAATCAACACACGCAAAACACACCGTCAACGTATCGCAGTTGGTGTTGGCGGTCTGGTTGCTATACCTGGGTAAATTAACGATGCTTGATGGGGATTTATTTTACGTTGGACATGGTGTTGGTGGGATGTTGGCACGTTTCTGGGAAACTGCCAGGGCCCTTTAATTCAGTTCATTCTTCCCTATATCAGACCCTTTAGAATTTGATCTTTTGGCATCAGCCAAAAGTGCATGAGGAATCGACATAGGCATGCTCAAGTACATCATAAGAGTCTACATGCAAGAGCTGAACTTGGGACAGGGTTGCTTCCGGCAGATACTTGTACCGACGAATCCGACGATCGATAAGATACAGTAGTCAATCTCTCTTACGAATGCTGGAAGCGGGTAGGAATCCGATGCTCTCATTCCGACGGCCAAACTACTTCAACTGTTTTACGCCATTTTCGATAAAGGTTTGGTTAAAGGAAACGATCACAAGTCAACTAACAACGCAGCCATCGAGCAAAAATACTCTCAACCCGTCAGCGCTGGCGCCAATAAGCGATTTATCAACCCGCTTGCCATCCTGGTATCTGAATCCGAAGAACTGTCGGCGATCAAAGAAAAACCGACAGATCAATTGTCGAGCGTGTCGATGAAATCCGGAACGGCGTCGATATCGACTTGTAAAACCTCGACATCTTCCCTGCTGGCGTACTTCTCCACAATTCGTCTAAAGACGGGCGAGACTTGCCTGCACATGCGGCGAATCAAATCCCATTGTTATCAGATCAGCGTTCATCAGAACAGCTCGGAAGGTGCGGAATCAGATGAACCATGATACTGCTGGCAAGTGGCAAGATTCGGTGCGAAACGATTTGGTATACCTGCTCCGCTGACTCTGGCTGGGCCCGCAAATCTATCCAGCTATTTACGCCAAAGGCACCAAGTTGAGAGAGCAGTCAATTTATATAATGTACTATTTTCCCCCGTATTTTCATACTATTCGGATAGTTGAGAACGTGCCATGTACAGTGACACTCGTGCGTTCCACTCAAAGAGGATCTGCCATCTGAGCTGAGACTTTGCTGCTCGTCCACACTCCCAAGAAAGGTGCGCATGCGCAGGGATATAGTATTCAAGTTTCCAAAAGGAGTTGAACCCATCGTCATGATCTTTCAAATCATTATTACCCGAAGTTGAAGAGATCACAACATAACCAGTCCGAATGCTTGTGGAAGATTGGATGATGTTGCTGTCCCAGATCTCTCCGACAAATGGAGAATTAGAAATGGGTGACTAAGTACGGAGGAAAATGATAGTTAGCTAGATGGAGTAAAGCATATGTTGGAATCGATGAGCAAGACGAACACGTGAGCGCGACTCGGGCAGTGCTCTCGCTTGGTAAGTCACTCCATGATGTCATGAGAAATGGGTTTCTTATATAGAGGGATCAGACCGGGCGTCAAGACACCCTAGAATCTTTCCTACGATCCGCCATCATCATGTCCAAAGTACAAGAGATCAAGACCCTGGCCAAGTTCCAGGAAATCGTTCGTGCCCCCCCTTCTTCTCGATTCACGACACTTGGGTAACACATCATAGATCAACTCCGGAAAGTTCATCTATGTCGACTTTTCGGCCACCTGGTGTGGACCGTGCAGGTTTATTTCGCCCATTTTCGAAAAATATGCACAGAACGCCAAGGGGGATGCCGAATTTTACAAGGTCGATGTTGACGATGTCCCAGATGTCGCCGAGGAATGCGGGATTAGAGCTGTCAGTTATATATATGTTTATGCGCGTGCATGAATATACTGATCATTCTCTTGGGTAGATGCCTACCTTTATTGCTTTCAAGGATGGCAATAAAGTTACTGAGCTTGTCGGCGCCGATCCTCAAAGACTGGGGGTGCGTCTCACAGTACGATTGATGTAATGCCTGTGCTGACGTTGATCATTGTTCTGACAAGGGCCTTGTCAACACGCACGTCCAATAGTCGTATTATAATACTGTTGATGGGCTTCTATGTTGTGAAGGAGGACGACAGGGTTACCGCCCTCATTGTATGGCTAATATCAATATCAGATTCAGATCTCAGATATCTGAGCCACGCTGATAATCGTCCTTTTTCTCTCGTTTGACGGTACATCGATCCGTCGGTTGAAATTCTTCTCAAGTGTGCTGGGACCGAGTGATGTTGGTCAACTCGAGGTGATCCGTTACCAATTATACAGCCTGCGAGTCAAGATTCAGATGGCATCGAAAGTTTTTGACCTGGCCATCATGTGCACAGTGCTCAGTCAGTGTGGGAGTTATTACATAATAATATGAGTGAGTTTTGTTCGAACGTTCAACTACTTTATCAATGGAGCCACGCTATTGTCCTTTTTTTTTTCTCGTCTGGCGGTACATCAATTCATCTGTTCTTCTCAAGTGTGCTAAGGCCAGAGCATGATACTCGAGTGATCCCTTACTTGGGATGGCATCAAAAGTTGCCGGCCTGGCCATGATCATTGATTCATGTGCACAACAGTACTCTGAAACTCAAAATGTGATGACATGATAATGTACATGCAACGTGACCTTCTGATTCATCACAACGTTCTTCGTACAGCCCCGTGTTCAAACTTTTACAGGACGACGTGTCTCTGCCGGTTCAACAGCGAGCAACATGCACGCAGTCCCGTAAAAGTACTCCAATTCCGCCTCGTTACCGTATGTCATCACTGGGCTCATGATGTCCACAGAAGATTTCATCCGCGTGATCTCCATGACGTTGGTCATCGGATCCTTGTAAAATTTGCGCAGTCGCACATTAGATTCATGATACCCAAGACCCGGTCTCTGTTCGACGAAAGCGACGCCCTCAACTTGCTCCTGGGTTAACCCCTCGAGCGCATCTGCGAGGTACTGATCAAAGGATGTTTCCATGTCCCCCTGATCGGATACGTGGAACTCCTCTGGTGAGGAGATGTATACCAGTATCGGGGCCACCGACATTGCGGTAGAGCAGCCTGAGGGAACAAGCAAGGCCGAGCGCGTCGCAAGCGTCTGCAAGCGCGCGATCTGAGCCTTTTAGCTGGTCCGGCAAGGAGCCAAGACGGTTGCTCCCTGCGTGGACGTACTCGTGAACGAGACCGAATCCGAGATACCCGCCATTCGGGAGCCTCGATGTGTCATTCACCAGATCTGCAAGCGCCTGTCTAAGGTTGAGATGGAACGGTGTGGGGATGGATGATGTGGTGGGATGGATGGGTTTGTGGTAGAGATTGTATGTGAGTGTGACGCGATATCCAGAGGTGATGGGCAAAACTTCGTGCTCAATGTCACCATAGAAAGCGATGAAGCAAACCGAGGGCTCAGTGGCGTTTGCAAACTTGTCTGTAAAATCGATGGTCCACTCCTTGGATTGACGAAGAACGAATTGACCGCCCTCGTGGTGAGTGGGGAGGATGATGACCAATGATCCAAACATATTCTGGCCCCGCGGTGTGTCCTTGTGCGCCTTGAAGAAGTCACCTTTTCCTAAAAAAACGATTCGTTCCAGTCAAGATGCTGGAAAATACAATGCCTACCATAGATGTTCAACTTGTACAACTCCAACTCTATCGTCGCGTGGCTCTGAGTGAGTAAAGCCTTTGATATCTGCTCATGGATACCGAGACTACGCGGGTCAAATGCCGTCGCGAACGAGACGAGATCCATCTTTCCTGCCTTGCGGAAGGACTCGTCAAAGATGTTCTCCCCGTTTCTGCCAAATTCCGCAGGCTTGCAAGCACGATACAATGCTTCCAGGTCGTCTGACCCTGCGTTGGAAAAATCGACGCGGCTAGACACAGGTTAGACACCATGATGCAGTGCGGCTCAAAGGAGCTCACCGATGGATCTCAGACTCGTCGGTGTAGTACACATGACGTTGGTCCTCTGGGACGGCACATATTCCAGTGTAAAATGGATCGCGGTCCTGCAATGCAGCCCGCAACGCCACCACCTTGGGGTCAGAGAGATATCCCTTGCGGCGAGTACTAGTCCTCATGGTTAGAATGCAAACAGGCGGGTCGTAGATAGGCCCCTAATTCCCCTAATCATGTACTCGGAAACTCCCGTATTACAACACTCTGATCAAGGTCTCGGGAGTCGGAAGCAAACGAATCCGCTCTCTAAAGATAGTTCAAACATTGAATGCGCACAAGATGGGCATGCAGTTTAGTATCTACATTGGCAGGACCTTACAATACAACGATTTACATAGTGCATAATACATCAAATGCCGTTGCACCTATTCGTATTAGCCGAATGCTAAAATATCATCGAGCATGCTTGCATGAGATGAGCGTGAAAGAAATGCGTAATATCTAGATTGGTGTCGGGCAGCAAGAAAAAGTAACTGGAAAAAACGCGTCGTCACCGCTTCGCGTATCGCAAGAATCGCGATGCCACTGGACGGGCGTGTCAATCAAAAAGGAACACAGAAAAGTTGGACAGACGCACCGATCGTCACAACGACATTGAATACAACGAAGGCAAAGAGGATAAACGCATCCCGCCAGCGGTTGTCAAACGAAATATTCAGCGGCGTGTAGAACTCGTCTCCAACCTATCCGCAGCGTCAGATCTCAAACAATCTAGGTTATCACAAAAAACCGCGACGCACCAAGAATTGACAATAACGACAGCTGGCGGTGGCGAGAGGGTTGTCGAGGTAGCCACCAAACGCGCTCACAAAGTCGCCCGCCCAATCTTGACACGTCTGGTTCGCAGGCGGGTTGAATACGTTAAATTCGTCAGATGCACACTGAATCACCAGCCCATGCAGTTCGGTAGACAGCATCGCCGAAAGCGTGCGCGTGTACGGCGTCAGTTGGTACAGCCAGTCTCGCCAGAATTTGGCCAAGCTCGGGTACGGAATGGTGACACCGCAGAACAAGGCGAGGACCATGGACACGAACGGGTTGAAGAGGACGGCAATTTGGATTGTGGGTGACAAGGCCGCGATGAGTTGACCGATCGAAACACCAAAGAGTTCCATGAAGATCACGATCAATAGCTGGAAGCCAGTCCCGTTTAGGCCAGCAGCACCTTGCCCAAAGTGCATCGGGTATACCATCAGAACCCAGTACACAGTCGCACACAGGATCGAGTAGGGAACCTCGCCAATGAGCTGAGCGATGGCGAAGACGTATGGGGAGTAAATCCGACTCGATGATTCACGGATAAAGGTACCTAGGGATGATAGGCTCAGCACATGACCTATGCGAGACTAGTCTGCGTGCTTACGTCTGTTGAAGATGAACAAGGGTTCAAGTTGGACCATAATAATTGCGGGTAATACCGCAAGCCAGAAACTGCCCTCAAAATTCAACACCGATCTTGATCCAGGAGAGATGGAAAACTCACATTGCAAAGGCACGGTACTGCAGATCCCGAAGGCTATGTCCCAAGTTGAGGAAGGACAGCGAGACGAACAACGAAAAGAACATGTGCACGAGCAACCTGCTAAACACATAGTCGGGAGAGCGCCAAAGCGCAATGTTGTTTCGGTTGACGACGGTGCGCAGCTGGTACAAGAAGGACGTCGCATCTACAAAGCCAGGGTAAGTCAAAAGGGGTTGATTGTGGAGACTGGCGACATACATGTACGCGTTTGAGTCTTTTCGGGCGCAGAAATGGTCAACCCCTGGGCCTTGATTTCGTCAATCTCACCGCGTACACGCTGGTACTCCGGCGAGTTAAGCCAGACATCGTTCCAATCGCGTGGCCCGACTCTCGGAGACAGTCCAGCACCGATCGCCTCGAGCATATATTCAGCCGGGTTCACGTTCGGAGGACAAAACGCCCCATTCCTTGCAAAGTACCCCCGAATGACCCGTGAGTCCTTGCCGATATCGCCAAAGTAGACGGTCTCTCCGCCACGTTCCAGTAACAAGAGACGGTCAAAGCTCTCGAACAGTAAACTCGAGGGCTGGTGGACGGTGCACAGAATAGCCTGTCCTTGATCCGCGAGTTTACGTAGGAAACGAACGAGGTTCCATGCGCTCTGTGCATCCAAGCCTGAGGTGGGCTCGTCCAGGAACAAGAGAAGCTCAGGCTTGCTGGCCAGTTCGACACCGATCGTGAGGCGCTTGCGCGCTTCGACACTCAAAGTAAACACGAGCGCTTCCGTCACGTCTTGAAGTTCCAATAGCTCAATGATCTCCTCGACGTATCGGTTCTTCTCTTCGATAGAAACCTCAGCGGGCTGGCGCAAGTATGCCGAGAACCGCAATGCCTCTCTGACCGTGGCTGTTCCTTCATGAACGTCCATTTGCTCGGCTATGGATGGAAATTAAAAGCGGCCAACAGTTGGGAGCACGAGGCATACCATAAGCAGTACCGCGTGCAAAATCTGCGCCGATCGGCCGGCCATCGACGAGGATATCACCTGCAACGACACCAATGTTCTTCCTCTGCGCGAGGACATCTAAACATGTTGTTTTACCTGTCATACCTGTCAAGCATGCCATAGCTTAAATCGACGCGAACATGAACGCACCAGCACCCGAGGCACCCATCAACGCCGTCAATGTTCCTGGCTTAACATATCCAGAAACGTCATGCAGAAGCCTTTTCGTCCCACCAGGCACAGGAACGTGATAATTGACATTTTCCCACGTAAACGCCTTTCTGTGAACTAGGGTGTTGGACCTACATATATCATGGTCAGCACCGAATGTCGGAGTGCTCTGCCTTGCAACGGAGACGTACTTGTCTTCATTACCCGACAGCATCTCCGCCTTCTCATCGCGCTTCTCATTGCGTCGCGCCTTCTTTTCGCGTTGAACTTCATTCAGTGCCTTGGTCTCATTATCCTCCTTGGCGTAAATATAAATCGAGCCCCCAAATATTCGAGGCTATAGTGTTTCAGTGTGAGCACCAAATAGAGCGAACACATCTTGAAGGTCTCACCGAGAGGTATTCAATCGCAATCACTTGCGTGAACAAAAAGAAGATGAGGAAAGCGATAATAACAACCAGATTTTGGCGCCAGATGTCCGCAGAAGTGATACCGTACCCGGCCTCTAGATAGTCATTGCCACCGACGATGTCACTCCCCGGCTGTGCACCAAAGAGAGTACAAACTTGGTTCGGACCCAAAGTGTCCCTATTACAATACCTGAGTATTCGTTGACCATCAAGATAGAATTACGAACGGGTATGTGGTCATTCCGGGCCCATTTCTGGGCACGACGTAAGAACCGTCGCAGATCAATGACGTGCGCATAAATTCATTCTCCATACTTCCAGCCCATGCGTAGGACAATGGGTTTAGGTAGCTCTGTTCGCATGTGAGAAATGCGCCGCTAGCAACGAAACAAGACTTACAATCCAAAATAACCAACGCTTCATCTGAAACGTGGGTATCATGTATCCCGCGTACTGAATTATGTTCGAGAGGAAGAACGTAGCAAGCCGAAACGCGCTGTCGAAGTTGATGCATAGCAACCCAAATGTACGGAAAAATCCCTGCATGCAGAGATATGACAGGTAAACGAACAAATGAAAAGTGAAGAATCCGCCAGCGGAGCGTGCCCTGAGAGGAAATGTCAGATGGGCCAAGGGCGAAATCCGGGAGAATGACCCACAGGTCTGGCATGAAATACACGATCACGTCAAAAATGAACACCCGAACTGCGGAAAATGGTATATCCGAGAAGAAATTGGCAAACACCACGGCAGCAGGTCGATAAAAGCCATAGTCGATTTGCTTGTTTGCTATCGGTCGCCCCAGCATCATCATAGGCATCTAAACGGGGAAGTACCAGTTCGACACATGAGCGCATGAGCGATGGGTGAAAGCGTACCTCAGAGAACGCTTCCAGACAGATGGTCAACATTCCGAAAAAGATGACACTACCACGCGTGAACCCTCCCTCAGCTGTGTTGGGCAGATTCAAGAACGCGCCACCAATAACCAAAGCCAAGATCTAGAACAGCAATCAAAATGCGTCCAAGTCGACTGGAAACGACTCACCGTGTCCATCACAATACTCGTCTTGAGTTGGAAGCTGTCTTGAAGACGGACGCGGAATTGCCGAATCGTGAGTGCCTTGACCTGGCCAAAGAAACCGAGCGTGTAGGGACTCTTTTGCGACACACCACGTTTTTTGTCCGCGAGCACAGCAGCACGGAATGCTTCTTGGTCCTCCTTCTCAGTCTCCATACGGGTTTTGAACTCGCCGAGAGACTGCTGAAGCTTGGCATAAGCAGACGACACTTTGAGAGCGACTCCGAGAGCTTCAGGAGAAGATGGTGTATCTTGCTCGGAGCGACTGTCGGCAAATTGGCGTTCATTGGGATCAGTGCATCCAGTCAGATAGTCGGGGGTGCTCTGGCGGGGAAGAGGGCGATAACCAAGGCTCTCAAAATAGGCACGAGCTTCCGAGGCGGGTCCAAAGTAAACCTGATGGCCCTTGTCTAATATGAGGACCTTGTCAAACAACTCGTAGATGCTCTCGCCAGCTTGATACCTGAGGAATGGGGGTCAGGAAAGACAAACAGTAGATCGTTTGGGACGTACAAGCTGACAAATATGGTCTGGCCGAGTACGTCAGTCATGATGCGCAGACTCTTTACAAAATCCAACGCGGTGGATGCATCGAGGCCACGGGTCGAGTTATCCCAGCACTGAACGCGGGCGCGCGTTGCCATCATCTCGGCAATACTAACACGTTTCCGCTCTCCACCCGATACACCACGGACAAATTCGTTACCCACAAGGGTTTGATGGGTGTGCGAAATGTTGAGCATTTTTAGGAAGGTATCCTGGACGATGGTGCCAAACTCTTTTCTTGACACACCCGGAAGACGACCATCTGGTCCGGGCGTCTTTGTCGAGAGCGCAAATTCCACGGTCTGAGCAACCGTCAATGTGGCGATGTGGATATCGTCTGGATGTGTGATTAGCTTCTCGCGCCACAAGGGTAGCTGTTGCTATACCTTCTTGGTTATACGCGACTTCACCCTTGTAGTATTTGGCCATTTCTGCGGCGTCGATGCCAGCATACCGAACATCGCCGCCGACGCGCGCGTAATCACCTCGCTGATTAGCAATCGCCTTGAGAAAGGTGGAGCATCCAGCACCAGGGCAGCCCAAAACAAGACACATTTCGCCTGGCTTGATGACACCAGATGACCTTTGTAACGTACGATAAGCTATCACATGCCGGTAATTGCAGGAACGACGTACTTGTGTAGGATGGTTTTGGTGGGCAATTGCCGGTCAGGCACAAAGCGCATGAGGAAGCCCCATAACCAAAAAAGAGGTGCGAGAAAGAAATTAATCACGGCATCTGCAGACAAGAATGAGCCAAATCCGGAAATTCGACTTCCCCTGACTAACCTCCAAAGGTGTTTATGTGTATCTGTTTACGTATACCGCATTAGGACAAATCGGGCACTAGAATCCATTTGCTTGCCTTGTGATCGGCCCCACCGACAACGTCGACCTCGAGGTCTTGCCAGGTCACGCCAACATGCTTGTGCTTGATCCCAGCAGCCTGGTTGGCGTCGTTCGACGATGTGAGATACTCCCGAAGGTCAAACGGCGCGTCGTCCTTGCGCTTTTCACCCTTTTCCAAGTCTTGTCCGTTGTAGACGGAGGCAGTCCGCGACGTCTGCTTCGACCGATCTGCGTGGACAGCAGATTGCCTAGAGAACTTTCGCGCAAGTTCATTGAAGGTTTCCTCTGCCCTCTCAATGTCGACATGAAAAGTAGCGTCGACCTCGAGGATTTCGGCGTGTTCTGTATGGACCGCACGAGTCCCCGTGTCCATGTTGTGTGAGCGTGTAGAGAGCAGTAGGGGGTATGATCCTGACCGCGGTAAGTGCAAGTATATAAAGCATGGTTCGATCCTTGCTTACAAAATCTCCTGTTGTTGGCGGGACATCGATCTGACTCTGTTCAGATGACACGGCAATGTAATTTCACCGTTGAAAAGCCGGATTATCCAGTCATTGGGCCACCCGACGGTGACGCAGACACGGCTTGCTTTACGGCTCTCGGTCCCTCCCTTAAAGGGTGACTCAATCGCTGACTGATCCCCCGCTGATCGGCACCCTTTTGGCCCTTGCATGTCTACTTGGGCACATGATTTAGCTTGGCGTAATGTCAGAAATTACTCAGGGAAGCTTACACTGAGAGGAACTAACTGTCATGGCGCAACGTCGTCGCCTTAAACTGTAACTTGCCTTGTCTTCGGTATCCTACATTGAGCCAGTTCCGCGAGAACTTTCCAGTATTTACACTGCATTTTCCCACCATAGTCGCATGGAGATAAGCACATAGCATGGATGCGCCAGACGGGGCACTGAAGGGTCGAAATGGTGCATTTTCAATGAGGTGATGTTCGTGAACTTGCATACAAGCTCACCTCGTTTCTTCAACAATGTCTCGTTCGTGCTATGAGAGGGGGGTCCGAGAATCGGAAAGCCCCGAAAAGTGACCCACGAGGTAGACGTGAGTCACTCGGCGTCTTGGAGCCACGAACGCCGTCCCCAAGTCAGCACTTTGTTAGGGTAAACATTTAGCCATCGGTTCCGGCGGCAATGAGACGATTGCGCGGAAGGGTTAAGAACCGCATTCCATCATGATCGAATCACTCATGCACTGAACGCGAACAGACCGGTGAACGGGCCTTTTTTTGAGGGAGGCAGGGAAGATCGATGCTATCGTATATCAATCGCGTCTTATCGACGGTCCGTATCTGACGGCAATTATGGAAACCTCCCGGAGATTACGGGGCCGCAAAAGGTTCAGCGCCTGCTCAAGCAACGGATGCAAAATCACTGATGAATTCCCGATGTGTATAGTTACTGGCATACGAAGAGCTGTGCGTTGCCAACAGCCTCACATGGGTTTGGATGGGAGTTGCGTGGGCAGTACGCCGTAGCGCTTTTTGATAGTGACACGATGGCGGGAAAACTTGTCATCCGGAGAGAAACGCGCTACAAGCAGCTTGAAGCGATGGCCGAAAAATCTCAGGCACCAACATACCTGGATGGGCAGACTTTGTGATTTTGCCCTCGTCAGTGATTTTCTGTACAAAGTCATGAGCAAATTTGACTTGATGTCATGGAAAAAAGACAGACCTTGAGGGTGTATACCCTGTTTCCAGTGCTATCAAGCGTGTACATCAAATGCATGGCTGGACGAGGGAGAGTTGTGTAACAGTGTGTGACAGACGAATCGAAACTCCGCGAAGATAGTAATTGTTGATCGCAACGGCTTATAAGGAAATACCTCCTCGTACCAGGTCGCTTACCGTCTTATGGACTCAGGAAAATGGACCAAATATGAGGCATGATTGCCATAAATCTGGTGGAGTTTCTTTTAAGTAATCGGTAAGCTTTGCCTTTTATTTGGTGCAGTGTAAGCGCGCTCTCACTGTATCCCCGTCTAAACACCCCAATGCCGTCTACCACTGCAGTCCTCACAGCGCCAGAGCCAGGAACGGCGATCAGGCCAATTTACACGTACTCTGAAGAGCAGACCGCACAGATAGAGGCGCTCCGAGAGGTGAGGTGTCGTTGAGCCACAATCCCGAATATAACTGATTAAATTCTTGTTCGGTTCGCGTGTTGCACCATTTTTCATACAGTACGCTCACTCCCTCCTCCTTACCCCCTCGGATCCATATCACAAGTGGGAACTTCGATGGCTCCAAAAACCTGATACCATACCTCGCTATATGCGCGCTGCAAAATGGAAACTGCATGATGGTGAGAAGAGAATCAAATCAACCCTAGAGTGGAGGCGGGAATTCCAGCCGGAGCTCATTACGCCGGACGAAGTGAGCATAAATGACGCATGATCATACTATTACTCACCAGATAACACGCTATCGCTTTGTCAGGTCAAAGTAGAATGTGAGACTGGTAAAATGTAACTATGTTCCATTTTGACGTGTGGATGACATGCCGAATTGATACGTTATACAGCATCCTTACAGGGTTCGACAAAGATGGACGCCCCATCTTATACATGCGCCCTGGGAGAGAGAATACGGAAACGAGTCCCCGTCAGCTGAGACATCTCGTATGGTGGTTGTAAGTGGAGCCGACGGCGGATTGCGTTAGTCTTGACACGCGCCAAACAGAGAACGGGCCAAGGACATGATGCCACCGGGTCAGGAGTCCCTGGTTATCATTGTCGATTATAAAACGACCACCCTCCGCACTAATCCATCTATATCCGTGGCGAGTAAGGTACGCGCTCGATCCAAATCCGCTTCCGTCAGCTGTTCACCAACGTGATTGACAGGTGCTCACGATCCTTCAGCACCATTACGTCGAAACGCTGGGACGTGCCATCGTCACGAACCTTCCGCTCTTGCTCAACTTTTTCTATAAAGGCATTTCGCCTTTCTTGGATCCCGTGACGCGAGACAAGGTTGAGAAAACGTCTAACTTGATGTTGGAGCAGTGACCCATTTGTGACAGATGCGCTTCAACCCGGACCTCATTGAACTCGTTCCCCAGTCGCAGCTTGACGCTGATTTCGGGGGCGACTATGAATTTGAATTCGAATTTGAAACGTACTGGAAGCAAATCGTCGAGTACGTATTTTCTTTTGGTTCCCTCTCAAGATCTGACGCGATTTGTAGTCACTGTGGTATCGCACCAGATGGGACGAGGTTACCCGGCTACTTTGATGGTCCTACACTGTCGCTTGAGGAGGTGTGAGGGGTTGATTACGTGATATATTTGTGAATGTATACCCTAGACTTGGGGGTGAGCTACCTGTGCAACTGCCAACGACGCCATAAATCGCTGGGATTATCCGCGCTGAGATGGTCCGACAATCAAAAGAGACAGTGCGTAGCGTTCATTGTTCACACCGTCTCTGTGCCCGCGCCTGGTCCTAATCGGATCGCAGCCTGAGCAGAGGAAGGACGCCCACAAGAAAAAGACGGAGAAATCCCTCAAGAAACCCTCGGATGCTGTGGTATGGCCGTGCAGTATCAACGGGTGCAACAAACAGTTTGCGAGGGAGGCCGATCTCAAGAGACATCAGCGCACGACTAAACTCCATTCCGTGCCCGGATTGTACGTGTTACGCTAATTATATAAACTCATACACACGCCCTCCGCAGTGCTTGTCCCCAGTGCGACGCCAGGTTCACTCGTGTCCGTATCTCCTTGTGCGCCTCGTGCAGTCACTGACTCCGTTCCAGACCGACGCCCTGAGAAGGCATCAAAAGTCGAGGTCAGTGCATGTCTCTTGTTTCTCCATCACTTCATCCACCCTCTGCCAGACATAATGGCGTCGTGATCGAACCCACCGATTCCGTAGACAGGCGCAGGTCGTCCGGCGACGAGCCTCCCCTTTCCTCTGGCTCACGATCGAACAGCCGCAGCAGAACACCCCCATCAAAGGAGAATCCAGAGGCACACACGCCCATGTCCCCACCCACGGCCCCTCCAACCAGTGCACAAAGCTATTACCGTCAACACACCTTTCCAGGCGGTGAGTGTATGCACACCATGCATACGCCCTGATACGAGCCTCCGTAGTCATGATCTCCCCGGGAATGATGATCGAGGGCCATTATCCTCCAGCCATGGGTCTTCCTACCTCTGCAACGCGGCTACATCAGGCGAGCTGGCCACCTTGGGCTGGCGATCCTTCACAACCGCCTCCTCCGCACATGATTCATCCCGGTTACCCTCATCCCTATTATAACACACCACCATATTATCGTCCCGAAACCATGATGCATCCTTCTGACGTCGTGGCCCATCAACAAATACCGAACGGCGTTAGTTCCTCAGGCAATGGTGAATCATCGTCATCACGCCAGAGTAGCCCCGTGATAGCTGTCGACCCCTCTCTGGACCATGCCAGAATGGAAGACCCTTCCTATACTGCTGACCACACTCTCGTCATCGATCCTTCGTTGGTATCACCTTCAACAAGTAATGCCGACAGTGAGTCACTTTACATTTCACCGTTTCATCTGCGCATGCAACATTAAATCCAACAGATGGAGAATCTTGTACAGACGGGCCAAGAATACCACTGAAACGGTCGTCTTCAAGCTATGCGCAGCACGTTCCTTCACCAAGTGCATGTGAACTACCAAACGGGGACAGCAACGGTAGCGACAGCGAATCCATCGTTCAAAGTCTGCTTTCTCCCAGCCGAGACCATCCTTTTGCATCTCCCCCACACTCCCTCGAGATGGAACAAATTCTGACAGAGGATGGTGAACCCATGTTGAACCCAGGTCGGTTTTGTTTATTCTCTTTATTGTCCCGTATTTGATCAGCATTGCACTAGCCGAGCTGTTGACGCAGGTCAGTATGAGCAACGCGACGTCTACGGTACTTGATCTAATGCTCCGGATTCTGGGACAGGAGTCTCTTGCTTCTCCACCCCCTTCATGAACCTGTATTCTACGCATAGTATTATTTGACATATACTCTCATAGTCTTCTTTCGTGACATTTTTTGGACGGTTGGCACTACATTACTTACACCTCACGCGCGCGGATGGAGCGACTGTTGAATGGCAGTAGAACGCTTGCTCTGCTAATGGATATCACGATCTGCATTCTACAGGGGGATCATGTGGTTGAGCTCTACATGGTAAAAGATACAAGATATATCGCTGTTGAGAGCGAGGTGGGACGTTAGATGGTATCAAACACACGATTTCTCTACTCCAGCACCTTGACCTTGGGCCATTGGAATTGTGGGCCGACCTAAAAAGACCCTCGTCGGCGGCGCGCGTCAAAGCACCACGAAACACGTACCTGCTGCACACACATGGCGCCGAGCTTGTGCCCGACCTCGATGGACTCATCAACGGACTTGCCAGTGACGTACGCGCCGAGGAACCCGCCCGCAAACGCGTCGCCCGCGCCGTTGGTATCCACGATCTTGTCGTCCGAGATCGGCGTCACATGGAACACCTTGGGATCGTCCCCTTTGACGACAAGCACGGTCTCGCTCGCGCCCTGCGTGATGATCACGGTGCGCTTGCGGTCGTTGGCCTTGGGGTACCCCGCGATGCCGATGGCGACCTCGCCAATCTCTTCCGTGCCCGAGTTGAGTATAGTTTCGTCAAAGGCGAGCGCCTCCGTGTCGTTACCGATGACGATGTCGGTGTAGTACAAGACTTTTTCGAGTTGCGACGAGAAGAACTTGGGGATGAACGGTGCGGAGAGGTTGAGCACAAACGTCTAGAATGGTGTGCGCGCGGGCGTGAATACGGGTGCGATGCACAGACGACGAGGGGCCGTACCTTGTTGTTCTCAGACGCGTGTTTGCTCAGCGCGATCACCGAGTCGAGGCCGTGCGTGAGGAAGAATCCCTCGACGTAAAACACCTCGGCGGCCTTCACGAGCGGAGCAATCTCTGGCGACTCGAGATGCGACGCCTTGAACTTTTCAGCGGCGCGCAGCGTCGTCACCAGCGACCTAAGTCGCGTCGTGAATCACGACCGACGATCCACATGGACGAAACAGGCCTACCGATTATGCCCGGTGATGACCACAGCGCACGCACCCGTCTTCTCACCTGCGTTGACCTGGTACGCCTCCGCGAGCCCCTCGCGCTTGTTCGCTTCCCGCAACTGTTGCGCGAGATCATCATCGCCGACGGATCCCGTGTACACCACCGAGTCGGGGGGGAGGACATACTAGGCGGCACAGCGTCGTCAGCATCAAAAACAACGCACAGGATCGTAGCATACGCACAGCAGCCCCGCGAGCAGCGTTCTGGGACGCTCCTCCCGCAACGTACGTCACCTTGTACTTTTCGACGATCTCGCCGTAGCTGAGAGTGAGCGGTCATCAGACAACCGTAGGGAGAGGAAGGAAATCGACGTACATCGGTTGATGCTTATCCTCAGCCAGGATCGCATCGTTGGCCACGAGACCATACTTTTCCAGCAGTTTTTCTCCGTCTCGGACCTGCAAATCGAGAAGAGGGTTACCTAGACAGAAAATCTTGTAGGGCATGGCGAACGGGCAGGAACGTCGACGGAGAGAGTGTGTGAGATCAAGGTCGTGGTTGACAAGAGACACTGGTTTCACGAGTTGCTAATCGGGTTCACACCGCGGCTGTTGCGCGGCCAAGATACGAAGGCTATGGCATTTCACGACGCGACGAGAATGTGTATAGTACAAAAAGCATGGTAACGAGCAAGAACTATGCATCAGCTCCGTGAACTTGGGAATACGTACGAGTAACAACATTAGGTATAGTCATGCATTGCGCGAACTTGTACGACATGGGAATATTACCAGCAGTGCGAGACTTGATAGCGCACACGTCACGAAAGGCGACTGAAAATGCAAATTTGAGAGACTTTGTAGCCGCACAAGATGCCTTCAAAGTCTGAATGTCATCATTGGAGAAGAAAATAAAATTTCTGAAGGGAGGAGACTCTGCAAAGAAGGCTGAGACTTGCTCAAAGTAGTGTCCTTTGACTGAGGGATCTTCAGAGCTGGATTTGACTGTTGCCCTCTGGTATTCATCCCTTGCCTTCTCCACATGGGTGTTGATGTCATCCAGGTTATCCCTGAACCCACCAAACCCACTAGCCTCTGCTTGAGCAGCCTTGGTTCTTGCTGCCTGCCAAGGCCTACTCAAATCTTGATCTTCTTTAAACTGAACCATGAGACTTTTGTATTGCTGGAGGACCTCTTTTTTCAGCTTCTCCCCCTCCTCTATCAAGACATCTAGAATAAAGGGTTTCTCTCTGTGCTTCCTGGGAGGCATTTTAGAATGGCCATTTGATCCTTTCACTGGCTTTTTCTGCTCAAGTTTCCACTTGTACCAAGGTGACTTGGACCCCCATTGCTGCCTGTCCTGATTGAAGACATGATCCTTGACTCTGAGGCCAGTTTTGCTTGCATCCAAACAGGTAGTAAACCTGGACCAAGCATTAGCAATATGTACAAAAGAGAAAGAAACCTTACATGTAGGCAAGGTGAATGGATTTTGGGCTTCCATAGTCAAATGCATAGACTGCATTGTCATGGTAGTTTGAATAGAGCCCTACCCTTGTTTCTGCAAGTCCCAACAGAAGAATTTCTTGAAGAGCCTGTTGGGCTTGCCTTGGCTGAAGACCAGATACTCTCCCATCAAAATCCCTGACATGTTCCACTTTTCTCTCAAAGAATTCAGGAAGATTAGTGGGAGCTGTACAGAGAGAAGAGCCTCTGAACTGCTCCACAAGAGGTTTGTGCCAGTTAAGCATGACAGTATCTGTGAAACAAGAAAATACAGAAAAATTAAAATTGGATTTGCAATCACTTACCTCCATCATAATCTATTAGAATATTATATTGTTATTTAATACTCTGAGGACACAATCAACAAACTTACCTCCACCACCAAGGAAACTTGCTAAAGATTGTTTTCCTTTGATGGGAAAGACAATCACATCATAGTAGTTGCTCAGCTTCAGATGAGCAACTGCTTTGACCTATATTTTGTAATAGAATTATAAATGTGAAGTATATAGGAGTATTTACCTTCTGGATATCAGAGGGTAACCTTGTTGGATTTCTAGATACCTTGAGATGAAATCAATGATATATCAATAGCTACATCAAATGACACTTACAAGGACATCCCCCAAGATAATGTTGGTCTTTTCACCAGTGGAGGGGCTAACAAATGGTTCAGAAGACTTGAAATGAATCTGGCCCTCTTCCAAGACACCATAAGGATCTAAAAAGTATAATTAGTCAGATGATCACCAATGAAACAAAGAAATACCAGGAATGATATAAGCTTCACATGATTCAACAATGGGGATGTGAAACTTCTCCAGATAATCATCCAGAACCAGAGACATAACATTCTCTAGCTTGTTGAATAGAATTTCTAGCTTGAGAGGAACAAAACCAGCTTGAATCAACTCCAGCACAGTGTCATGAAGTCCATGTGGTTGTCTGGCAGATGGTGACTTGTGGCCAGAATCAGATGAAGGCTGGGAATGAAGGGAGTTACCATCCTCCTCCACCTTCTCTAGCTTGATGTCCACATCCTCAATCACCTGATCTTGATTGTCTCTAGGCCTAAGTTGGCCCAGACCCAATGCACGAGCTTGCCCTGCAAACTCTCTCCTTAGTCTGCTGACAATTACCTTGCCAGCTCTCTCCACAGCCTTCCAAACCATAATCATGGAATAAGGCTGAGTCCAGTCAGTGAATGGTTGAATCTCTTCTTTCAAACCCAATGACATCAAGTCTTTCAGAAGCTGATGATCAACCCCATTGTGAGAGAGGTTGATTAAGCTTTGAGATGAAAGATGGGCTGGTGCAAAAACACGTGATGTAGCAAGAAGATCAAAGGTGCGCTGACCAGGACCTAGCTTGGAAGCCTCTCCCAATTTGATCTTGGTTTGTGAGGGTCTGATCCAGATTTTTGCAGGACCATCTGACACCTGCTCTAGAGGGTCATGGTGAAGCACCCACATGCCCTTTGAGCCTCCTATGCGGCCCTGAACTGCAGTAGGCCTATGAGGATACCCCATGATCCTCATAATTTGAGTCAAGGCAGCTCCATTGATATATCCACACCCATCTGTGAGGACCTTTTCAGCAGGAGGCTTTGAACCCTCCCAGTCCTGAGGGCTGACATCTGACAAATAATTTGTTACCCATGAGAGCTATCATGGTTAAAGAACTTACTAATATCTTCCTCTTGGTAAATATATTGTGGCTCCAACTTGATTGTGGGAATGGAGGTTGAGAGCCCTAATGCCCATCGAGTTGACCATTTGCTGATTGGCTACAAGTGACAAAACATCAATGTAAGTACAAGATTGAAACTGTGGTCCTACCTGTCGGTCATTACTGTTCAGGGGATTGTGCCATTTAATGAAGGCTCGCAGTGAAATGCGGAATTGATCTCCATCATTAATCATTGCTGTCCTTTCATAGTCTTGGTTTGTCTCTACCATATAGACACCGCCTTCTTTTGCATGGAAAGGTAGAAACACTCTCCCACAGAGGACAAACTTGCTGGAACTGAACAGGGAACGGACCATGTTGCCATGTTTGTACAAGATATCATTCGTAACGCGGACTTGGAGTATTCGGCGCGAGCCGAGGAACCGAGAAAAGCGGTGAGATCGGCGAATTTCTGGCTTTTCCAACTTTATCAAGAGTCGCGTTCCATGCTCCTCGAGTCGGCCGACTTGCTGGATCTGGCCGCCGTACCAATTCTCCTTATCCTTCCACGCACCCATGCCGCCCAATCCGCGGCCCTTGTTTTCCATGATGGCGTCCTGCTCGCGGTCGTACTCATTCCTAATCATTACGTGCCACATGAGTCACCGTTGCGTCGGATAAGCGCAATGAGAAGAAAACGCACCAAAGCTCTTCCGCGAAGGTCCGAGGCACCTCGCGCCCGACCATTACGGCTGCCACTCGGTACGCAGCGTGCGCGTTGGTTCCGCGGAGTTGCTCGAGCTTTTCCCTGGTTACCGAGGACCACGCCCACCTTCCATTGGTGACGCCACGTGCGATTTCATATATCGTTCCCCAGGCGAGGTCGCCCGCGTCGAGGAGGGGTTGGACCGACGCGTCGTACGCGATGAAGAAAGGGTTGAGCGAGCTGCCAAAGTCCTCCTCGATGACTTGCGGGTCCATTTGGAAACGTTTCGCGGGTTGAGGTAAGGTGCCTGGCGAAGAGGAGAGAGAGCTCCGACCCGGGAGGTCGTGTATATCGGTAGGTCTTTTGGAGGGGACGGCAATGGGACGCATAGCGCTCGTAAGTGACGCTTTTGTGGCAGTGATGGCAGGACCAGGACTGATCGCTGTAGATCGATATGAGTATGAAACGGCCAGAGGGGGCCGGCCGAGAAAGACGCACCCTCGTCGACTGATCGAATGTATCAGCGCTCGTGATCAATGGGGGGAAAGGAGGGGAGGGTCGTGGAGACCAGACATACCTTGCATCATCTCTAAACCGGAATCGATGTCCATTGGCGACAACGAACGCTTTGATGGCGTCGCCTTTTTGATTGACAACGCCCGCGTGCGCTCCGATAGGGTGACAGACGTTGACAAGTCGGGACGTTTCGTTGTTGCTTCCGAACCTAAGGAATGGAGGACAATGGGCAACCAGCTGGATCCTGACGGCGTTCGATACGCACAGATGACTCGCATTTGTTCCGTAAAGACGTCCAGCCCCTCGGAATATTCGTCTTCGTCCTCCTAATTTTTTTGTAGAAAAAAGAAAAAAAAAAGTGTAAGCGAAAGACTTCTCCAAGTTTCAAGTGTTGCCTGCGCACAAATCTGATAGGCATGATTGTTTTGTTTGAAGTTTCGAAGTGACGTGCGTTGATGTCGTAGAAACGCAAGGCAGAAGTGCTCAAATTCAAGAGGCCAGAGACAAGAGTTGAAGTTGACTCCGCACGCGCTTGGGATTCGCAGTGGCGACGAAGACGCCTGATACAGCAGAATTCGTCGAAACTCGCAAAGTCTCAGGGCATTATATGACATGGTGCTTGCTGTCACGCGTAAAAGTTCACATAGAAGGCGAGAGGCCAAGGATAGAAAGATAGAGATTATGTCTTATTACAAGGCTTACAACGATCATACAATAAGCATTACTTGCGTGCAAACGTGATCTGTGGAAAGGATTGAGTAAGAGACAAACGACAGAATGAAGACTGACTTTGATCTTGTTCTCTCCATCGAGCTTGTAGTTGTGCAAAGCATCTTTGGCAACCCCTGCGCTCGATTCGTCCATGTACTCCACGAATGCGATGTCTCGTTTTGTGGGAATAAGACGGACTTCGTATAGATTCGGATATCTGGCGAATGGGAGTCAACAGACGTGATGGGGGGATGGGACAAATAGCTAACTGGGAGAAAAGTGCCATGAGTTGGTCCTTGGTGACGCTTTCCGGAAGATTTTGCAAGAATAAAATTTTGTTGGGCGGGAGATATTCGTCTGGCATTTGTACAGCAGGCCGCTTGGGTGCTGGAGCTGCAGTAGCGCCATCCACTGATGCCATGTGTCAGCCAAACAGTAAAGGGAAGGAGGGAACGAGCCTACTTTCTGCAGCCATTCTTTTCGCGCGGAACTTTTGCTTGAGAGGATTAGAATAGCGCGTTTTCCCTTGATCAACTATAGATTAGATGTGCGTAATTAAGGAGTGAGCATGGCATACGTTTGTGCTCGGCTCTCGAAGCTTTGTGTACCTCAAAGTTCTCAGCATCCAAGTGCTTGACTACCGCGTCTGATCTGGTCCTTGCGAATGATATTTGCTACAACAGTGTTAGCAACGATCAGATGGATCTTCAGCCAGCTATGTCCTACCATGGGTTTTGAGTAGAGGGGAAATCCCCGGACCTCTTTCATTGCCTTGGCAGCAATCTCTGGCGATGCAAACGACACAAATGCTTGACCACGCATGCGTAGATTGTTGTGTGCGACGACATCCAGAACCTCGCCATATGACTTGAAAAGACCCCGCAAGGATGCTTTGAGTACTGTTTGGAAATGACCGTCAAACGACTAGAAGAAGCCTATCGTCAGAGATGCTGACCATCGACCTTTATCTTCTCGTTGAGATTTTGGATATACAGGGTCTCCGAAGCGACTTCATCCTGTGCTGGAGGTTGGGCTGTGGCATCGGGTGCATCGGGTGCTACTTGAGCGGGAATTGGAGGGATCTGAACGTCGGTCATGGCGATAGGGAGGTGAGGAAGTCGGTTCAAGCAGCGCGCGGAGACGTTTCCTTTTCTGTACATACACTACCCGCGCCTTGACGACTTGAATTGATGTTACGCTCGCCTCTGATGCGCATTTTCATCAGCCAAAGTATCTACTGAAGACCGACTTTCTTTTGCTTTTCTTCGACATAAGATAGTACAGCTTTCCATTCACCAAGTTTCATTCGGGATTTGCCGTGCTTCATTTCATTACTTTGTTACCGAGTTTTTGGCCGGACCAACTCTGCAAACTCCACATGGGGCGCTGGACGCAGTACGACGAGGCACGCCAGTTCTCCACATGGCCTCCCATTTCAGCTGACATTCTGCTCTCAGGATGATTATAGACTTCCAGAGGGAATAAAACGCATTGGCTACGACGCTGACGCTGGGTGCTACTACTTTCGTGACCAAGAGGGACTTGTGTACAAAGGACCTGAAGGCGCCGAGTTCGGAGAATTGACCCAAGGTATCTGTCTGCCACTCGTACAGCAGGCGCCGTTTCTAATTTGGCACGACAGTCCAAGAGCTGCCTGTCGCTCTCTCTGCAGGAGACGATGACAACGATGTTGAAGCAGCACCTGCTCGTGGTGACGGTTACCAACCTCTCGCAGTAGATGAAGTGTGTCCACTCTGTCTTGGATACATGTTTCAGCTAACTTGAATCACTTGCTCCAGAACGGCTCCCGTCATGTTCTCCGAGGTGGTGCTTATCGCACACTTTTCCCTTTCTTCCTCATCGTTGCAGTTATTCTCTTACTCGTTTGGCGACTCGCGTTTTCTCCGACTCTTGCCACACCTGCTCCCTGTCCCAGCACAACGATACCGTATATCATTCAACCTGGTGATACCTGCTGGAACATCGTTCGTCAACACAACTCAACTTTGGATAAATTCCGTATCGTCAACCCCAAGATTGTCTGCAGTGATCTGCATCCGGGAGACCGAGTTTGCGTTCCTGATGAAGGGTCTTCTATAAGCAGAATCTTTTGATTTCGTACAGCTGAGTCGCCGCTCTTGTTTTCTTCTTCTTGTATATCATCAATTGTACAATATCACTGGAACATTTCAATACATTTTGGCTATCTTTACAGTGGGAGACGTGACGTCACAAAAGAGTGGGAATATCAACACAGCCACCTTGTCAAGTTTCAACTGTTGCGGTCCAGTCCACCTTCCTTTTCACTTTCCTCAACGATCTTGCACGAACTTACGACCCCAGATAACATACTTTCCATCTATTCTCCCAAATGGCTTTTGAAGACTGGATTCGCAAGGGACATCCGTGTAAGCCTCGTTTCTCCCTACAGTGACGCGGCTGAAACCTCGCATAGTTGTGTTCGGGTCACTTATTGTTTTCAGTATCATCGAAGTACGTCTATGGCCATTTTAGAGCTTCATTTTGATCTCATCGTTCCGTAGTTATCAATATCTGCCTATCTCGTCGCCCAATTCAACCAACACCGCAACTACTTCAGCACCGACGAACGCGATCGCACTTCTTTCCTCTTGTTTGCTTCCATATGGACCGTGGTTCTGTCTGCATTGTACATCTTCTTCTTCTTCGTCATGGCAGATAGCGTGATGAACAGTGTTGCATCTTATGTTTGCTTGTAAGGAATGTTGGTTCCATTGTTCGCTCGTTTGGCTGACGCATGACACAGCTTACTCATCACATGGATCTTCTGGACCGCGGGCGCAGCTAGCATCACCACAACTCTTGGCGGTGGACTGAACTGCGGGTAAGTACTCATTCATGACACTGTCAGTCACTTCCAATCGAACTTTTGTAGCTCCACTGTCTTTGTTTACTGCGGGCAACTGAACGCCCTCGAGGGTTTCGCCTGGGTGATTTGGTAAGAAGGGTTTTAATTACAAGCTCACGTTTGCCTTATTTTACCTCGCCAGGATCATTGTGACATTGACGATCGTGGTTGTAGCTGTTCGCGGTGTGTTTGCTGCGCGGCGCGGCGATGGTATCAAGGGCCCGCTTATTGTATGAACACTTCTCCTGTCTCACTTCTACATTACCTTCTTTTCCAAATGGACTGCTTTATATCTCCCAACATTCATATTGCGACACCCCAATTTGTTTCATCTTGTTGTTTCCCTTATTCGTGGACACCCCTACTTCCCACGATTCGTATCAATCTACTTGTGTGTAGCCGTGTAGATGCTGTTAGAGCATATCATATGGCTTCAGTTATTTGCCATCTCTTCCAATCCGATCATGGCGACGGTGAGGTAGGCTTAGGCTGCCGATCAGCGACTCAGCCTCAGCGCTACAACTCAGTTCAAGTCGTCAAGCAATGATGTTGTCTTTGCGGATGGGTTGAGCGCTTTGAGTGACAGAAGTCACCATTAATATTCTTCAAAACAAAGTCTACCTCAGACTAAGATCCAAGCCGAAAGGCGACCCCGTTCCCGCGTGGCCGGAAAACGGCAAGATTTCGTGCTGAAAATCAATACCAACACGAAATCTATCGTTTCCGTGTCATGTATGGTGGTCAAGGGTGCCAACGAGGACAAGGAAACAATGCAACGCAAAGATGGCGCGGTGACTGTGGAGCAAGTTTTCCGCGTCTACATCCACAGCTCTCGAACGGCGTGCCGCGTCACGCCCGCAAAGCAATACGACGTGCCATCTGTACAACGGTTAGAGCAGGATAGGTTCGTCCTAGACACGCAAACATAAGTACAGTCCAAGCCCGGTCAGGGCTAAGCGCTAAACAATGGCCGTTCCTGTACGATCAGAAAACGACATGGACTCGTGTTGGAGGGCCATCAACACGAGGCCATTTCGCCTTCGCTGGCGAAACAAGGTGGGTGGCAAGGTCGAGCGGCGGTTGTGGATCATGTATGGCGGGTAAACGCTAGATGCAGCAAGTCAGCGTGAATCACTTTTCAAACTACTCCGGACGTACTGCCCTTGAGAATCCATACGGGCACATATGTGGTTTGGCGACAAAGCTGCGAATATGCAAACCACCGTGACGGTGGACGCTTGGAGACAGTGATGAGCGTGCAGATGAGAACGAGGGGAAGAGGAAAAGACGACGTACATGACGCTGCCCGCTACTTATACCTCTGTGTTGGAATTCTGTGGCAGGGCGGTAAGCATGTGCCAAGTTGTTTGGAATATGATCGCACACATTTATATCATTAGGAGCGTATGCCGACACGAATTTCAGATCACTTGTAGTAAAGAAAAAAGTCCCAAGAGGATGAGACGGACCTATTCGACCACCCGTCTACCTTGGGAGTCGACGATGGCTTTGAACAATATTTGCGCATTAGACTGATGCCAGTCACATCGACGGTTTGCCTCAACCCGGCAACCTCATAGCGATCAAGTCGCCTGTACTTGGTCAAACATATCACAGCCGGATGGTCGGACCGAGGGCCGCAGGCTTGCACGTGACACACGACAAAAGTCTACGTTCAAGTTTCGTCCGTTTTTCTTCAACGCACTCAGTCAAATTACAAGCCACGCCTCACGGTGGTTTGTGCCAAAGTAGGGCGGAGAAAGACGTCTTTCGGCACGTCTAAGTGCTATTGCATCTGTGCATCGTGCGCAGGCGGAGATGCAGGCCGGTGGTTCCTACATTCAGCTCTTGATTTTCGTACTGGAATGTCTTTGCACATCTAGATAACTTTGAAACTATGAATTCTTTCCAGGCTTTTCTTATCGACTTTTCAAGTCTCTGAACTATTTGATTTTGAATTGGACTGGTTGGATTCATGATGTCACGATGGCTCGGTGACCCCCTATATCAAGCTCACATCCAACTTGCATCTCAACCACTCAGACAAGCATGACCGGTGTTCGCTCAGGCGCAATGATGTCCAAGGTGGGCAATCCCCAAATATACGAGGACCACGAACAGCGGTACGTCTGCTGGCGGCGTTCAGAACGACCAATCTTTTGAGGCTTGACATCCCTAGTACCTCCAAGCGGACAGACCACAACTTGCCCAGCAAGCACGTCCCCGATGAATGGCACATTGATATCGAGGAGCTGTGTGTTTCTGTTCCCTCGCAGTTGGCATGCTTGGAGCTGATCACTGCGTATTTTACTTGGATAGGAGCGAGAGGGAGATCGGGGAAAGGATAGCAGAGGCACACCATCATTCCATGGACGTCGCGCACGGACAGGGTTCAAAAAGTCCTCGTGCGGATCCCAGGGTGGATCCTTTGGGTCCCGCGACATTTCACGGGCACGAGCCATCCAGGGGCGCAAAGATCGATGCAGAAATCATGGCTGAAGAGCGCGAGGAGTTGAAGAAAAAAGGCAAGGCGTAAACGGTTTACATTGCAGACTTTGCAGACGATGTGTAACAGTACGGTGTATTATGGTCGGGCTGGAGGCGTGGTTTCACTCAGCTCGGAGAATATAACGATGTTGTTTCTGGACCTACCTCTAGAGCGAATCTTCTTCCTCTTCTTCTTCTTCTCGGGCAGCTTTTGCAGCTTTCTCCTTTCCTGCTTCTGCATTCCCAACAGCATCTCGCCACGCTGTAAGCTCTTCCCCCACTTTTTCCCTCGCAGCAGCAATCGACTTTCGCACAGCCTCGTAGTACTCGCCAACATCCGCTGCCTTGTCAGCTTCGACTGCAAAGGTATGTGCACCATTCGGCGCGAGTGAGGGAGGTGAATTTGTCCCCTCTGGTGGAGACAATGCATAGGATACAGTCAACGTCGTCTGAGCAGACATGATGGTTTGGGATAAAGTGGCCATCTTATCTTATCGGGATCGTGGAACGTGCATCGCCATCTCCGATCCGCGAAGGAAATACGTCAGGTCCGGGCTGGCTTTTCTTTCATCTTGTCCTCTCACCACGCACACCGCGACGATGGCGGTCGTTGTTCGATAACAACGCAGGTTCTCTCTCTATATTTTTTCACTCGAAGAGCCTGCGTTGTTCCTACTTTTTTACATAAAAAAGATTCCGCTTACCTTTTTTCTGTCATTTTTTCTCCCTAGACAGCACAACAGAGGACCGACTCGGACATAGACCATAGAACATAGAACAGAACATTAGAACCTTGGACCAAAAAGATCCAATAGATACGCCAGACGATACCAACAGCGACCACTGATTGCTCTCAACGAATGACACACCCTCTCTCCCCCACTACTGCCCTTCCGGCGCTTGCTACCCTCCATACTTGTGACGCAGCACGCGTGGGAGAAGCGCTCCGAGCACTCCAAGACCTGTATTTCCCGTACACATCGCCACAGACGCCTATATGCGCCGTTCCAGTGCTCAAGCAGTCCTTGTCAGACGCTGTACGGGTTTTACGATCAAAACGAATGGCACATCTTGTCCATCATGATGGTGTCCCCGATTCTGGATACGCATCTGCCGAGGAAGACGAGGAAATCACGGATGAGGATGAGGAAGACAAAGAGGATGAGGATGGGGTGTTGGATTTATTACGCTCAGACGAGCTCGAGCGCGGCTATGCGATTAAATGGCTAACCGGATTGGTGAAACGCGGCGATGCGTGGATCTGTAGGACTTTGGATGCTCCCTCGTCCGAGGAGCAGGAACTCCGAGCAGCGCGCCTCGAAGACGCGTCAAGACTCCTTGCACGTTTTGCGGGCGACAATACACCTGAAGAAGCCTTGACCCGGACGTTTGTCTTTCCGTTTCATATGCCGTCGTGCCGTTGTCAAGGATCGCCAGCTCCGCCGATCACGGTCGAATTGAACGATGCACCCGTCGATGGTACCGATCATACCGCTGTCGGACTACAAAGCTGGGGAAGCGCCATCGTCTTTGCCGAGCGCATGTGTTTTAACCCTGAAAGATTCCTTGGAGCGCTAGATCGCTATCGTACGTCTGCCATCACCAAGGACGCAAAAACGAAGACGACTGAGCCCCGACGGCGGCTCCTCGAACTTGGCTCCGGGACGGGTCTACTCAGCATCACAGCCGCGCAGATCCTGTCTCGGATGTCTGTCCATAGCGAGATCAAGGCGACGGACTATCATCCGAGCGTGCTACAAAATCTCGCTTGCAATGTGTCACGGAATCCCAGCGCGGCGAGCGTGTCTGTGGAAAAGCTCGACTGGGCGGAGGAGGATGGTTATGTGGGCGAATATGACGTCGTGCTTGCCGCGGACGTGGTGTACCACCCTGAACATGCGAGCTGGATTAGAGGGTGCGTCGGACGGACGTTGAAAAAGGGCGGTGTGTTTTGGTTGATAATTCCAGTGAGGACGATTGGGAGGCATGAGGGATTGGGCGAGACGGTCGAGGCTGTATTTTCTGTCACGGGTAGGGCGACTGAGGGGGGACGTCTTGCGATCGTGGGCGGAGAAGACATAGAAAGGGTGGATGGGGTGGGACGAGCGGACGAAGGAGGGTACACGTTGTTTGAGATCCGTTGGTTGTGAATACGTGTGTGGAACTCAGACTACTGCGTGCCCGGTATCTTTGTCCCCAAAACCAAGGGAATTACGCTCGCAGAGGTACCCTCTCATCGCTTGTATGGTGGACGCGGAGCGACAAGCATCGTGGACTACGGACTTGATGGGTGACATGATAAGTCTCTGAATCACCTATCAAGCAAAGTAGTCTTTCGAAACGCCTTCGTCTCTCAATTCGTGGTTAACCAGCCACATCGAGCCAAGCCGCTGCACTTTCCCATGTTTTTGTCAAGCAAGATACTTAGCTGTAAAGTTTTCCTGATGACTGGTGACCACTAAATCATCCCTCAAAACCACTCCCGATCGTAATCAATTACACAATGTGCCTAGCTAGTTAATCCGACACTGACTCATCTTCCTTCCCGACCGGTTTTTTCTTCTCGAGGTTCATATAGCGTGCCTCCCTAGACAATCCAAATTCCGCTTTATTTTCCAAGTCCTCCAAGAACTTGGGCCCAGGAGGTACACCTTGTCGTGCGAAGAAGTCTCGAAGAGTCTCCGCGATACCCTGCTCCAGGAATGGAAATGTCTCTGTGTTCAGCCCGGCCGCATAGATACGAAGGCACGAATCATCATTCTTGGTCTCATCGCACACAGTTAAAACACGGGACCGCCGACCAAGATCCGTCAGGATCGCAATGTAAGCAGGACCATTGTAATGGGGAGCGATGTTTTTGTGCTTCCGTTTGATATCGCTCAAAATCTTTTTGTGTGATCCCTTGCACGCCTTGTCCGAAATCAGGATATGTGACATTTGCTTTCCGCGAGGCTCTGACTTGAAGTAGATCGGGATAATCTTGTCGATCACAGGCTGATTGTGACAGCACTGGATGGCACTTGTTCGTGCCCAGAGGGATTCCGTCCATTCCTCGATACTATACATGGTCAGCGTCACATCAACTAGAGATTGTTCTCGTGACATACGAAACATCATTTTGACCGCCATCCCCTCGGGTGATGTCAAATTTCATCTGAACCCAATGCGTAAAATTGATATATGCGTCCTTAAATACCTCCCCAGCATTGGGTGCATCGTCCAAGATGTCCGGTCCAAAAGCGAGCTGGAGGAAGCTCACAACAGGAACCGATTGACAAAACGGAAGCACATCAGCGCCATTGTCTGTCGAGGGGCGGGCG
>JBBPSB010000147.1:0-42517 GCA_038093375.1 Xerocomus brunneocitrinus
AGGTCGCCCTCAGTACGACTCTCCGCAGGCACCTCAGTCTGACTATGGAAGGAACCAGGGCAATGCGCCCTCTGGCGGATTCGGCGCCTCACGTGATGGAGAGGACCAGCACCGTTCTGGGTATGGTGGACCGCGCAGTGATCGCGATGAAACCCCTCGTCGAGGCGAGGCCGACAGTTATTACAACCAGCAAGGCCTGTCTGGTATGATCCGCCTTGTAGCTGCGTATGTGCGATCTGACCATTATGCCTAGGTCAAGGCGACCGTTATTCGCATCCGGCGGGAACTGGACAAGACCACGGAGATGACTCCGAGGCGTACCGCCGGCCTACGCAGGGTTTGCAGGGCAGGATTCAGGCGCAGACACAGTCTCGGCGTCCAAACGATGAAGACGACTATAGTGCGCACATCGATGCGCATCGCAAGGCATACGGGTGAGTGACGACGGAAGACGTGACATGCACACGTGTGGCTTAGTTGCACGCAGGGATGACGACCATGGACCGATGGATGCTGACGCGATTGGGTCCGCGGCGGCGATGGAGGCCTTTAAGCAGACCGCAGCAGCTGCAGGGAACGCGCCTGCGGGTGCATTCAAGACGAGTGGAGCAGGTTCTTCGTCAAAGGCAGGCCGCGTTGCCCAAGAGGAAGGGGAGGAAGAGGAAGAGACGATTGCAACACGTGCGGGTGGCTCTGGCGGACTGCAAGACAAACTGGTGGGTGTGTTGTGCGTCGGTGACTAATAGGGCTGACAAGGCTGTCAGATGGGGCTTGCGATGTCTCAGGCGGGCAAGTTATTTGATAAGAAGAACGCGGGTGCGAGTGGGGGAAACAAGGAACAGGACAAGGCACAAGGTAACCGACTCTTGACTGGTACGATAACTTGGCTAACGTTGTGCGTAGCGATGCAGTCGGCTTCTGCGACCGCGATGCAACTGTTCGCAAAGTATAAGACCAGTGGTAAGCTCGACTCTGGGGATATGTCCTCAGTCATGGGACTTGCCATGAAGATGTTGTAAAGGCCTATATACGGAAATAGTTTCCCATGTATTATGCGAATTTCTATAAATGGCCAGGTATATTTACTTGCAGTCCCACCTCAACCTTTTACAATTTTTTTCTTCTCCCTCCTCCCTTTTTGCTTGAGACATGTCTCGCTCCACTCTTTATTCACTCGTCTTCGTCGCTGCCGCCTCCAGGCTCGCACTCGCCCAGATCGACCCCGCTGACCCAAATCCTCTCACTGACAAGCAGTACCCGTACGGTAGTCAGGCGAGCATTTGTCCCCTTCGCAACCAACTTTCAACTCTAACTTTTTCAATGGTAGCCTTACCAAGTGGACCCCGTCACCTCCGCCATTCGTGGTCCTCAGACAGGATACAACCAGTGCAATTCGACTACTCAGAACCAGCAATCATTATGCCAGACCGCGATCGTCAACAGCCTTGGCGGTATGTGCATACTGGTCTCCAGCCTGCTTATCCTCATCTATCCATCCAAAAAAGACTTTTGCCTCTGGGCCCCTCCCAGCCCAAACTCCACCATTGGTGACACCGAGGGCCAGGAAGTCGCCTGGTGTACCAAGAGTGGTTATGGCACCCGTCTCATTCCCGAAGGGGCTCTCCAGGCTGTCCAAGTGCTCGTCACTGCAGAGTACATTCAGTTTGCCGGTCTCATCGACCAAACCCTCGTTGATATTGCCGACGGCGATTATGGAGGAGAACTCGACCCTCACGGCGCTGACCTGGTTTGTCCTTTCACTTCGCACATTTTGTGCTGTTCTCACTACCTCTGTCCAGCGCGGAAACCCTATTGGTGGTCTTCTATACTCAAATGCCTTCCCCACCTTCGAGGGCAACAACAACTCCTTCGTCCAGGTCATCGATTGGTCTGAGTAAGTGTTTGCGTCTGTCTTGGTATTCACACCTTCTGACTTGTATCATAGATTCATTGGTGGGAGCGCGTTCTGCATGACCATCTGCAACCCATTCAGTTCTTCAGCCAATCAGTCTCTATACTGCGAGAACAGATACGACCTTTTGGGCTGTGCGTACAACCAACCCAGCTCCATTCAGAAAGGTGTCTTTGAAATCTGTGATGCTTCTCTCAAACAACCTGTTGGGATCTACACTTCTGGCAGCGCTACGTTGACGTATACCCAACCCAACGTTGGCCCTGTCACTCCTCCATACACCGAACCCATCCCTTCGTCTTCCAACTGCCGTACTTACGCCTCCACCGATCTCTACCCCAACCTCCCTACACCCACCACTAACGGTTCCGCTACCGCTACCGCTACTGGTGCTACCCGTACTGGCAGTGGTACCGCTGGTGCACCTACCTCGACATCAAATGGTGCTTCTGCGCTTGGTATGTCACCAGTCGTTGGCGTCCTCGGCGCGTTTGTCGCCCTCGCGTTCCTCTCATAAAGTTTGCTCGCTTGCTACATGAGGTCGTGAAATGAACACATAAACATCAATGTCCGTACTGCCAGATTCAGTATCCCGACATTTATTGTTGTGACGGTTTCATGGAGATTTAGCATGGACTTCTTTTTCTACATGTTCCTTTTTGTGCATGTGTGTTGAACACTGGCACTGGCCCGTCTCTTGAGTAAATACCCCGAAGCATCGTACGGTTACTATATAGCTTTTTTTAAAGGCATTGGGTATACAATGGGGTCTGGACTTGGCTCAGTTGCCTTTTGAATGCTATCAAGTGTCCCAATGGTCAAGCATTGGCAAGTGAACGTCAGCGATATACCTTTTTTTCGAACTTTTCTTGTGTCTTGTTTTGTACTGCGTCGTGTGTACCTCGATTGCTTTTACATACTCGAATCCATCTGTTACTAAGTTGGTCTTTGGCCTGCCTAGCCTCGATGGCGAGATCAAATTGACCAGTTAGGACCAGGCCTGGCAGGCAATGGAATGATTTTAATTTATTTATTGTTTATTGTGCTGGCTTATGCGCAGGCGTTCACATCTCGAGCAGCGACGGCCCCCAACGTCTGGATCTCACACAGGCCCCACCCTTGGAGATCGTTGCTCCATCGCTCACGGCACGGTGCTCCAAGGTGCGGCGAATACTAGCCATGATGCGAGCGCGCGGCGAGGTGGGCTTAGAAGCGCATCTGAGAGTGTCCCAGCGATCGATTGATTGTGGTGTCGTGCGAGTAGCACTACGCCCGTTGGTTAGCACCTAGAACGCGTATCCCACCGAGTTTGACAAGAGGACGTATAGCCGAAAGTAGCGTTCGTAGATGGGTTGCTACCGATGAGCGTGTACTACGCACGCTCTGCTGGTGAACACCGAGGTCGGTAAGGGAGGTTGCATGCGCTTCTCCCAGAGCTCTCCTCACCCGCAGCCCCTTGTCTGCTATCAGCACCATGTCTCCGTCCTCTCACCATCCGTGTGGCAAGCCCGGAAATTGCTCAAGACGCTATGCCACGTTGCGCCCATGCACACCGTGGACCACTTTCCCTGTGTGGACGTCAGCGGTGCAAGGGCCGTCGGACATTGTGCGCGTTCCAAGTAACTCTAGATGGCGTGCTTTCCCTTCAGCCACCGCCGGTCTGTCGTTGATTCGAAACTCTATCCACGGATGCCGGTCGTGATCCTCTGGTTTCTCCTTGCGCAAGAGATCGATTTTTAACCTCAGCGTAGGACCGGCGCTTCTCGCTGGCAACATGTTTCCGTGGGGCCGTATGTCATTTGATCTTGCGGTGGTGCTTGATCCTTCGGCACAGTGTAGACCGCTGTTCGCCATTTCAATGCCCTAGCGCAACCCCATGCTAAGCTAGGTTGAATGCCGTCGGTGTGGTCATTGACGCCTGTCCCCTCGTGCTCTTTATCTCGTTTAGAAACAGAATGCTCGCAGTACGCACGTTTCATTAAAATCTCCCCGTACACCGTGTAGGCTACCAACATCACTTGGCAGATCGCCGTCGACCTAATATTCCCCTATATAGCATCCCCGCGGAAGACATCCTTTTGATGCGTGCCCTCTCTTCAGGGTCAGGGCCGTTCTCAATACCTCTCAGGGTTGTTGTTGTATACAAGATCTTTGGGTAAGTATTATCGGGAAGTCGGGACGTCGATAAGTTTGCCAACCCTAGGGTTCATCCAAGGCCCCTTGACTTCCAATGGAAGTTTCTGGGCAACGGTGAAGTCAGCGATCGGCGTCTGTGATCGGAAGTAAGTCGTTTTCCCATCATATCTTGCAGACCCATACTACCTCTGATGGCACAGATAATCACAGAGGTGCAAACGAGTTAGGAATGATAGATCGTGGCCCATTCATGGGTCTCCTTTGTTCCGCTCTTCGTGCCGTCGTCGTTTATGTCTCTGCTCGGGGTGGCTAATGGTGTGGCAAATTTTCTTGGAAGGACCCACCGGGGAGTAGAACTCCCTCCAAACTGATTATATACCATGTAGTGTTTATTGACCGTCCTGTGCAAGTTACACTTCTCGACAATATATCTAGCATTCGAGGACCGATGTACTAGCTAGTCATGAGAGCACGAACCATGTACAGTGCAGCAATGCCAGGTTACATCCTTGTCATCTTACAGTGTCTTTGGAAGCTACAACACATGGTATCCCTCGAGCCTGTTGAAGAGAGCAATAACGGGCCGAAAACGCCCAGAGGCTGCACCTAGTACATCTTCAGTGCCTGCCGCAATACAAGACCCCGTACGCCTGCTGACCTTAGCCTGTCCGCTTCGGTTGTTTCTCGTACGAATTCACGCCCGAGTCCGACTGGTGAAGCTCATGTACAGATCCGCCCTGCCCTTGTCGTCGCACAGCATGCGCATGACGACAGCGCCGCATCGGGCGCGCACGATCACCGTCATACCCCCGCCCTCTCTTATCCGAGTCCGAATCCGAGTCAGAAGCAGACGGAGAGTCCGACTCGGACGACGACTCGTCGAACCGCCGCGGCTTGTGGTAGATGCAACATACTGCGGAGGGGTCAGTCAGACGTCGGGACGCACACGACACACGCACTCTTGGATTTCTTCTTGCCGCAGCCTTCGTTGTCGACGACGTCTGCGTCCCAGGCGACGCGTTGGCGCGTGTGCCGTTGGGCCCCGCGAAGTTTGAGTACGCCGACTGTTGGGTTGGGTTCTCCAGAGGATGGGCCGGGGCAGTCGTCTTCTTGCCGCGGTTGAGCATCTCGGAGTGTGATCGTGCGGGACCCGTCAGTAGGTGCCGATGTATGTGGTCTTCGTTGTGGAGCGGTGGTCATTGTGGAGGGACTGTGAGGGAGTGGACGAGGACGCACGAGTGAATCGGAACTTTCCTCTTAGTCAGCATGTGATGAATGTTCCAGAGTCTACTTCGTCATTGATAACTCGTTATAGTGGTACAAGCATGGGTATGGAGATGGATGATGTAGGCCGTACAAAGATATTGTCCGAAGCGAAAACGATGCGAATAAAAAAAAGGGATAATGAAAACAACGATCAACGTTGAATCGAAAGGAACAACCGGATAGAAAACAAAGGGATGAGTAGAAACGGATTTATCCGTAGTTGACCCTGTTCGCGTCATGGGTCAGCTCCAACAAAGGGACCGTGATAGGAACGAGAAAACGCACCCTCTGGCGGTTGTCGATATCGGCTTGAAATCCGTTCGTCCGGATTTCACAAAGTGACGAAGGACTTCTGCCCAATCGTCCCTTGAATCCCAGGAAATTTTGCTGGGTGGATCAACCTCTACAGGCATCACCTGGCTGATACCGCAGCATTGCACGAAGATGACCAGCGTCCCGATGCCGCCACTACGGCGACATCGCTCCTCTCTCCGATCAATATCAGCACCCACGAGTGGATCGTGGCTGGTCACGAATGACCTTGGCACGACGTGCGTCCCTGCCACCGAGAATCTAGAAAGATAGGATAAACTTTACAAACACGAGGCACGGGAACTAAACAACGTACCGGTAGAGCGACTCAGCATGCGGGTTATAGGTGAGGTCAATTAGAAGCGCATTTTGTCGGATGTTGGCAGGTATGCGTTTCAGCTGGAGCGCTTGGAACCCTGCCCATCCCAGCAGAGATGAATGCGTAGAGGTGAATTTACGCAGGTGTTTGACCAAATTTTCATCAGGGCACACAGCAGCGATAGCCTGCTTTGCACCTGAAACTTGCGCAGCTGTGTGGTGGCAAATAGCCTTGTGAGAAGGCCAGTGCGATTTTTGACATTCGGGGGACTGAGGGACAATGTTAATATAGGTGTGGCACTACCTCTGGATGACAACAACGTACACAGTATTGGGTCGTCATCTATGCAGAGCATTGTCAGATATGGATTGGATGCGATCATATCGCAGGGGGGACTCACACAGCCGCCACAATAGCGGAATTTCTGTATCGATGGGTTCTCAATTGCACCACAGGTATCGCAGATGCGGTATCCACGTTGCTTGGTAGGGGGATGAGTGGGAGGGCAGTGATAGTTGGCTGCGGCGGGTGCCATTTGATCAGATGAGAAATGGTTAGGCTGCGAAGGACTCGAGGAGAGTGATGTCGGACCTTTGCCATTGTTTCGAGTATTTTATAGCTGGAGGAGTGATCGCTGTACCCATCTTGGGCGACCCCCGTCCAGAAGCGCGTCTGAGGCCACGGTAGAAAACAAAAGAGCCAACCGAAAGCTTTTTGTTTGAATGAAGTGAAGCAGAACACGGCAAAGTCTTTTTGTGTCGGTAGTGAGGGACTACATTACAGAAGCTCACAGACAGACGAATACGCGGCTTCTTGAGAGCAGAACACAATAAAAGATAGAGAAACTGGCAAGATACAATTAGACGAAAAAGGAAATGAAGTGGGGCAGGACATTTTCTCCGGTCCCACGTCACACGTTGCCGGCATACTCAATTGTTCGCCAATTGTTAGCCAGCTAGTAAATAGTAGGCGCGGGTCCCTGCCCTGATATCTCATCATGAATTATGTGGCCCAACGCGCAGTCTCATATCATTGCGCCCATCCGGATGGAGAAACCTCAAAGAAGATTCCACTCCCGATTTCGCATCGTTCGAGTAGTATTTCCAACTACCCTGAAACTTTCTCCCCTTCATATAGCTATGATCTCTTTTATTGTTATCGTGGCTGTGTGTTGAACCTTATTCACCGGACCATACTTTGGTCCTCTGTGTTCATCGTTCACTGTTGAGATATGAGCCCGTTCCCCAGTGAAATGCCCAACCAATAAAACAAAGGCAGGGGTCCTTTCATTTCGCGTCACGTTTCGACACGGACGTCATAATCCGTCAAAGGATCGACGTCTGGTCAATCATTGATCGCAAGCGTGAAGGGAGGCTTACGCAGCAAAACAAACTTACCTCTTTACTTACGCTAATACGCCGATCTCAACGTTACTCACCTGTAAGACATTTTCCGATCAGTTTCCCAAAGCAAGTCATCTCTGGTCATGTAGGAACAGGAAGCGGCATCCGCGCGATCGACGTCGAAGCTGGGTGTCAGATTCAATCTATCACCGTTGAGACCCGATCCACAGTGAGGAGCCACGCGTTCGAATCTCGTTGGCTGTGCCAGGGTGCCTTGTCTAATTTTCCTGTGATTGAAGAGGCTATATATGTTTCGATCCCCGGATTGCACTATCCTTACTCCGACGCCTCTTTTTGCGGTAGCGTCCGCAGCATCCGTCGTATTCTTGGAAAGCTGTCGCGGGGAGAGAAGCAGTGTACAATGGTGCCGACCCGAAGCGCTAGTGACACAAAATTTCGTCATTGCTTTCCGTTACCCGGAGGTGTGTCCTCGAGGCGCAAGACGTGCCCGCGAGCATCGAGACATGTCAGGAGGGGTGAGAGTCAAAGACAGACGGTTAGAATTACGTGGTTGAAATAGACAATGTTGAAAACTGTCCTCGTCATACCTGATGACGTGAATGGCTGGTAGAGCATCAGAGATTGTTCGACCGATGACCCGCCGTGCCGAGTGCATGGCGGAACAAACCACTAGCGTTATATTTCGAGATACAAGTTGGACATGGTGCCAGAATGCTAGGTTTTGCTTCAAGCTGCGTACCTGTGATACGGGTGTGGCTTAGTCGAGGCAAGCAAACTATCGGGGTATGTACCAGCAATATTACAGTATACCATTGTGTTTTTTTTCGCTTGTTTAATAAACCTTTAGGGTCTTGTTTCGATCATTCGTCATCGTTAGATGAGTTCTATGGCAGGATGATACAGCTACTTTCGGTTATTCCGAGCATCCGGATTCGGTAAACTGAAATCGCAAATTCTGCTTCATAAGAAAATCAAAGAAATGTACACAATGTGAGCGTTCTCTCCCTCTCCCATCTTTCAATGCTGCTTATTTTTATTTTTGACTTTTAGCTGTTTGTTCTCATTCTGCGTGTGCTGGTCTAACTAACATGGCTACCAATGCTTTCTATCAAAGGTTCGTTCTCATGTTCTCACCTTCGTCAAGCAGCATCTGACCTTTGTCTTGCAGCGAGGATTCGAATCCGATGGAAAGGGTTTTTTGAGAGGATGAACACACAGAACAGCAGATTTGTCTGGACTCAGAGAGCGTTCTTCCGACTCGGTTTGGATGTCAATCAGGCGGACGTTACTCTATTACATGCAAATCTAGATGCCAGGCATGACCAGCGAGTCGGGAGAGAAGGAGATTGGAGAACTGGAGGAACACGTTGAGTGCAAGGGCATGGGGACAAGACTCGGCGTGGGTGTAAATACAGCGGTAGAAATGCGACTGCCACATCCCCGAGCTACATAAATGAAGACACTGTGAGCCGCCGTAGTACCTTTTTGATACTCATCGGGTGATAATGCGGTCATTCAAGATTCCTTCATTGCGCTGGTGACGAGTTCGAGCGGCTTGAGAACTGTGGGTGAGACTTCGTGAAAATCCGAAAATGGACTTGAAGTTATCCCTTGTAGTTCGGGTTGAGATTCATGTGGCCTCGAGCACGACCAAGCCTGGCAGGTCACTACCTGCCTTTGTTTGACCCTGGGGATACATCGGAGCCTCGAAGCGAGCCTCGAGGTTGGGGTCGTTGCCCATGACAAAGTTATCCACCAACCCGGAACTTGGAAGATCCGCACCACTCTTAAGGCCCAGCCGATACACCTCGTTTCCAAGAATCAAGACCCACTAACTACGATGCCTGGTCCACGGGCGAAACAAAACGGTGCAAAAAAGAACAAGCAAAAGATTGTTTCTCGCGACAACGCTACCTTGACATCACCTGGCAATATTCCAACACATGTCCTCGATTCCTTGGATGAGTTTTCAACCGACGATTGGGACAAGGTCGCAAAGGTGCTATGCGACCACCTCGAGCTTCCCGGTCCGTATCTGCTCATCACGCGTCCCAGAGTGGTGCTGATCTGATCACCAGACTTGACAACGAGGAAGGGGCTCAAGAAAGTGTACCACAACTTCAGCGCAATTTACAAGCGCATAGAGAACGTCTATGTTGCTTATGGGGAAAATCAGTTCATTCGAGGAGCTATCGTCGCCATCTACGCCAAGATGTGTGCCGACTCCATCCTAAGAAATATGCTCTTTCATCAGGGTACAGTAGTGCTTTCCGTTCCTGAATACCAACTAATGACTTGATAAAGGCCTCCTTGCAAAGATCATCGCTCTCTTCGATAAGCCCAACTCTCTTCATCTTGCGCTGAGCGCCTTGACCACCGTCACCCAACACGGTGGTGTCGACATTCGCAAAGAGGTCTCCCTTCAGGCCCCCGTTTTGATCAAAGTTCTTCAGGATTTCCCAGATGACATGTACGCCGCAGAACTGGTCATCTCAATAGTTGCACATACCGTCACCTGCTCTCTCGACGAACCCAAAAAACCGGGAGCTAAATATGTCAAAGCCCTGCAGCTTCCAAAGCTTATTCCTCTCGTTCTTCGCTTCCTCGGCAAACCCGATGCCACCTTACCCCTCCTTCATCACGCGCTCGCGTTGTTTGGGAGCCTCACGCACCACTCGGCACAGGATTGTTTGGCGTTTCCCGACATGATCGATTTCCTTATTGCATCCATTCGCAGCGCTGATGTGCATTCTCGCTTCTTTGCACTTGGTACTGTGACCCGCTTGAATATTCCTGAGCAGGAAAGGGTGGTAGGAGATCCGAATGCACTTTTCGCTGCCATGCAACGCGGCTTGCCGACTCACCTCAATAAGCTCCTTGAGGCTTATGGTCCTCCGCGCTGCGAATCAGTTCTCACTCTGCAATCTTCTGCGGAATACCAGAGAGCGATGATGCAATGTGCGCAAGACCATGATTTATACAAACTCGGGCTCGCCATCGCCAAACTCATTCCTCGAAACGAGTTTTCCATCAGTGAAGGTGCCTTTCAGGCCATGAATGAGCGTACGGGCAGACTCGAGATTATGGACGTCGGTCTGCCGTTCAAGATGTGGGTCGACTCGCTTCCGGTTTGTGCAAAGGCTATTCGTCGGCGGGGAAAAGTGGCGGAAGAAGAACTCGCAGACATGCTCGACATGAAGTTCTTTATTATCCGCTCTCGCATTCCGGAGGCAATCGTGCTTGCCAAAGCTGGGATAGAGCGCAACCCCAAATCGCCCTACCCTTACTACGTCATGACACTTGGTGAAGATGAGGAAACAGGGCTTCGCTGTGCCAAAAAGGGACTCAAGTGCAAGAATGCGACGCCGTTCGTGAGCCATGCGCTTCGGGCACGTGCAACCGAGATTGCAGGAAACCTGGCCCTATGTCGTGTGCAGGAATCGGGCGTCGGTGATCACAGATGGGAGCAAGGGCAGGCCTTTCTGAACAGTGCTCTGGATGATGCACAAGTCTACCTCGCGCAGGCACCACCGGACATGCGCCATCGTAAAAACATTTTGTACTGGTACACCATACTGAGTCTAGCGAAAAAGGGCCCAGAGCTTTCAACTGACCTGCATGAATTCAAGGTAGACACATTTTCGCCACTCCGTGCGCTTGACATCTCACGTGCCTTATCCACACAGCAACACATCGACATGATAAAGATCGCCGATGAGTTTTTCGCCGAGTTTGGCATCGTCCCACCGAAATCGCAGCTCCGCTTTGCCCACGAGCGTATCTTTTCACGCTACACTGCTGCAGTCAAGAAATGGGATGCAGTTGTTGCACGGCTTGACACCGAGGCCATGGACAAATATGTCCTTTCTCGTGACAAGGCTCAGGACCGGCTCGCTGCGTGGCTGCGTGACATGGAAGATGAGAATGAGGACGACGCCCATAATCATGATCATCATGATAAGCCGGAGAAGTCGACACGCCTCAAACGCTCGAAGAACAATCCCGCAGAGTTGTACCAGTGTTCGTGGTGTGGGAACCCAAGTGCAGTGTTGCGCAAGTGCGCGGGATGTGAAAAAGCGAGGTAAGACCCGGAGATATTCGCGTGAAACGTGGCTGATCGATTGGTTTGCTTTAGGTATTGTGATACGAGCTGCCAGAAAATGGCATGGTCAGATCACAAAGGTGAATGCAAGTCTCGGGGCAAGCCTGTAAGCCCATGATACCGCACGATCGAATGAAAAGAGAATCTAGCGGGTACGAACGATCAAAGGGCGAATTGACACATATGCTAACTGCAGCTATCCGTTTTTCAGAAATGTGTATTGATGTATTCTTGTGATTCCAGAGCGTCTGGATCTCGTCCTGGACAATAGCGGACATGTAAAAACGACGAAATTAACGAAAGGTGAAATTCAAGGGCGCATTTATCTCTTCCAAAAGTTATGGAACCAGCTGTGGACTTGACATAGCACGCGTTTTGATACCGTCATATAACTCTGTATTCCTTGTCGATCCTCCTTCGTCTCTTCAATGGATCGATAGTCACAAGCGTAGTCATCTCCTACTAAGTTACGGTGGACACCCTAGCTATGCTGTTACTAAATGATACTCACCTTCAAGTTATATGTTTCTATTGCTCCGGGTTTTGCCAGGACCGAAAGCCTGCAAGTTAGCAGCGGGTAACCTCCCAAAATTCGCACTAAGATCACATGGAGCTGGAGCCTCGTGGCAAACGATGATCAACGTCATTCACGGTTCGACCCAAACGGCAGAAATCACAATTTACAACTAATAAATACAGTGCAAGGGAAAGCATGCCTGTGTCGTACATCCAGAGGAGAAAATAGAAAATACAAGTTCGGGAAGGATCAAGAAATAGACTCTGACGCAGCAGGCGTGCCGCGACGACGTTTCGAACTCGTCTCCGGTGTTGGACTTGCCTCACGTTTCGAGCTCCTTGGTAGCCCTTTCGACATTGCCCACGTGCTGTGGATATTCTGAAGCTGGCTGGTCCTGATCCGTACTTGGTTTTCCGTTTCGCGAGAGGGTCGAGCAATAGAGAGCGTTTCGTCCGCTTTGTCGTCCGTTGGCCAGACCTTCTTGTCCAAAGTTCTTTTCATCTTATTGATGAACCAAGAGGGGTGCTGCAGTCGTTTCATGTCTGTCTTGTAACAACGGGTGGCTAGCGACGCATTAGCAACAATATCGTCAGCGTCATCGTCGTCATCATCGTCGTTGCTGTTCGTGTCTGTGTCCGAGTCACGATCGTTCTTCAATGGACGCCTGTAGAGAGACTTGAAGGGGTCGCTCAATTCCTGAAGAAGCCGAAAGAGAGGTGTACGTGTTCTTGGCCGAAACATTTCCGAAGGATATTGTCCTGCACCCAACGTATGGGACTTCGAATTCCCGCCTTTCTTCCAATATCCATCTATGTCCAAATATTCATCAAACATGGCCATATCCCAGCCACGTTGGGCATCCGGATAACTATCAATGGCGGGCACGTAACGCAGAGTCATCCATCCAAGGACGTGCAGAAATGACTCGAGATCATCCGCCAATGTGTGCATCTTGCCAGGGTTTTTGAGTAGATTTGCGGACATGAATTGCCACGTTCCCTGAGCGAGTGGATGGTGATCGGTGCGTGATAAAGATAGATTGCAATGCATGACATACCGTACGGTCAGGCCGCCTATTTCCAACCTGGCCCACCTTCTTTGCCATCTCCCAGTCGATCAATAATCCCCTCCCCTCATCTGTCAAGATGATATTTCCCGCACTTATATCCCGATGCAAGAGTTTCGCATCTTGAAACGCATGGGCGTGAGCTGCATGGTCATATATTAGACATCATCCTCGCTTAGAGCTATAAAGGAACGCACCCTGAAGCGCGTTCAAGACGGCAGTAACAAGCTGTTTTGTGCAATTGAACTCGGAAAGCGCGTGTCCCACAATTCCATGGAAGAGCCGGTAGTGTTGAAACGGCGATATAATCAACTTCACACACAGCCATTTCGCACCCACAAACTCTTGCGTCCTCGTCTTGCCACCTGGAACGTCACCGCCGGCGACATGCTCCGGGATATTGGGTGTCTTGTGGGCGTGGAGAATTTCATAGATCTCGTGTTCAGGTTTAACTTCGACGTCCAGCAAATTGGACAAGAATCGCCAAGTGTCCTTCATGTAGATGATCCTTTCTTCACACCACGGTCCTTCTTTCCCCTCCAGGTGCGCGTCTTGCTCAGCAGATGATTCGGAATCGGTAGATGACTTGGTTTCTCTATTGGCCTTCACATCAGGAATCCAAACCACTGGTAAGCTGCGAGTACATCGGCTGACGAGCGACCGATTTTGAGTTGGCGGCCTTGGACCATAGGCATATCCTTCCAAACCGCGCAATGTATATCTGTACAGCGATACGCTGTTATCCTTGATCCCCAGCTTCTTCCTCACACGTGCGTCTTCTTCGGGTGGAAGGTTTGATGGCTGCACTGATTCATCGTGTCCTCGTTCCTCTGCAGACAGGTGGTCGAACCGCCACAAAAATTCGGCCATCAGCTTGGGACTCTTTCGGTAGTCAAATGCAGCTGTCACGATCGTACCGGCAGGGTCCCATCGCAGGAACCGAGCATGATCACCTTCGATAAGAACCGAAAAGGAAAAGTGCCGAAATTGCACGCTGTGTTGAGCACCAGCATAATGCGCCAGTTGCCCACGCGTATTGATCCCATCCACGGTGTTCGGAGTGAACGATCCTTCCTCGATCGCCAAATGACGTGCTTTCTCCGATTCCGGGGGGTCCTGGAAGGCGACACCTTGTGTTTTGGATTTGAACTCGATCCAGAGTTCCATCTTTGAAAAATCCGTTCGCTGTGGGGGTGCCGCACCATCGATTCGATTGTAGAACGAAATGTCCGTCTTCAGCTTCAAGCGGTTCGCCGTGTCTTCCTTGTTGCTTGTATTGATCGCGTGGAGGTGAGGCATCCATTCTTCAATCGCTTCAATCTGATTGTGGTCAGACAATCGATGTTATGAGCTGACAAAAGCACTCACGAATTTGCTATAGCAAGCACTCTCCACCCCGTCTTTAGGGACACCTTTGAATGGGTCCTCCGGAAGAGCCGCTAACGGCGCATCGGGGGGAGGGAGGAAATTTTTGAAAAAGAGTTCGATGGGCATCGCACCCACCCAACGATGATCCATTTCGCTGCCTAGTTCGTTTCGTACTTTGTCAAAATTTTTGATCTCGGACGCGAAAATCAGGTTTGCGCCGTATTTCTTTTTAGCTGGTGTAGATTCGCTGGTAAATTCGCGTTGGGGAACGGGTCGTGCGTTTCCTCCAGCAGTGGGCCCTAGTTGAGTAGGTGTCTCGTCCTGGGGAGTATCAGACATGTTAATGATGGCGCAATAAAGATAAAAACTTGACGAACAGCAAGCTAGGGTGGAAGTGGCCTGGATATTTATCCTCTCGGATGGCTGTGGAAATGGATGTCAGCCTTGCGAGGACGGCCATTGTTACACCGACCTGGACGTCCTGTTTAGTTGGATGGACAAGTGCGAGGTGGTTATGGTGAAGGTCCACATTGCGGAACGCGTCGAAGTCAGGTGACAAACAACACAATGCCTGCCTTTTTGGTGTAATTGCCCCCTGAGTGTTGCACTACATGCATGCTCACCGGTCAACCGGTCACCCCCGCCTCCATCATTACACATTCAGAACATGTCCACATGCGTTTCGAAGGAGCATCGTCGAGGTGTCCAGCTACTCAAGTTTCATTGATCGACTACCTGTCAATTTTGTGTTTATCCAACAAAAGGATACCATCCATGATGGAAACGAACACATGGACACGCAGACATTGTTTGTGTGGACGCGCTTGCTCATCGGACTGTGTAGCATGTGTGGAAATGACAATGCAATAACGAGGATGACTCAGGCGAATGAATCGGTTATATTTGTTGCAGTGACAGGCCCAACAATGAGGCTTACCACAACACCGCCCCCGTCGCTTCATCCAATCACTTCCTTGTGCATGTTGCTGTCATCATAGAAGACGCACATGTTCAACTGTCCGCACGAAGTCAATACATCGAGGTAAAGCTTCACCGGACTGGTATGCAGTTGCGTCATGACATTCTCTGCCACGATCCTGGGTGTCGGATCCCTCATGGATCGGTGGAGCAGACAAACGAGAGCGGGTGAGAGGGTGGCAATGGGAACTTATTCCGGGATATCGGATGCGCATCGACAGCCAGAACTTGGTAGCTCATTTGAAAGAGGCCACGAGCCAGCCAAGATCGCGGCTATCCCATTTAGACAAATGACTATTATCATCCCAAAATTTGAATGGATCTAACAGTTTCTTAAGGTCAATCTGCGTTGTATCGAGAGACAGAACATGTCAAAATCAACTCACGTGACCCTGACGCGTGTGCTATCTGATGCATTCGGACGTCCAATTCAACTTTCAACACACTCCACATCAACCCTCCACAAGTAGTTTCCCGCCGCGCTTGTAGAGCAAGCTCTTTAATTCTTCCAATCCACGCTCTTTTGTGAACAAACTTCATGCTCTCCTTTACGTCTTCCAATATCATCGCGATGTCCATCATCGTCTACCTCTGCCTCGTTGCGCCGAGCGCGTCAGGCAAAACGGGGCGAGGCACCGCTGGCGTGTCTAGATATCGTGCTAATACATCTCAGACCAAGCCCGCACACGACAACCGTCACGGCGGGCCGTCCAAAAGCACAGCGGTCACATCGCCAGCTGCGCGCCGTATCAGGGACCAAAGCAGGAGCTCGCGGAGAGACACACCCCTCCCAAAATATGTGAGGACAGCGAAACCCGACGCGAACAAGACGCGGTCGCGAACGCCGACGTCCACCAAGCGACGCCGCCAGGACGAGGAACCAACGCCAGAGCCGACCGGACCCTCGTCTACATCCACCACCGTGTACGCCAACGACGCGAATACATTCGCGCTGTTGATGCCGCATTCAGGAGGTGAGCACTCCGGTCTGCGCCACTCCCGCTTGCTGAACCGTTCCTTGTTTGCAGAGATGGTGTCCGATGCAGAGCAGGACGGCGTTGCATACTGTACGGACGGAAGCGGATGCGGGAATGATTTTCCAGATGGGCTCATCACGGGCGCCGCGTATTCTGCAGCAGAAGATGGGTCGTACGTGCAGGTGGGCATATTCTGACTGGATGTCAGACGTACTGAAGAACCATTGTCTTTACTTCAGATAACAGGTTGCTTGGATTCCAGCAAGTTCCCCTTTGCGGAAGGTGATGACGGTGGACAGTTTGATGTCCGGTTTCCCAATGGTGCACAGTGCACATTTGGGGGCTACGGGGCAAGCTTTATCGAAGTGTAAGAACCCCGTTCATCTCCGTGTTGCGTGGTTGGTTGACGCTGTCTCGTGGCTGTGTCCCGACAAAAAGGTTGGAACCGTCTGCAAATCGGTTTTGTCTGCGATGTTGCCAGAGTCCGAATGATCAAGTGAATTGCAATTCACATCAAGATCGAGCTGGGTGTCCCACAGCGATCCCGGGTACCTACGATTTTGGGGATGTCAGTTGTTCCTAGTCAGATTTGTAAGCTGGTCGGTTGACCACGCAGGATCGTGGTTGACAATGGACGGTGAATAGAGAGGCTATGCATTGTAGTTCATGACAAATCTATGTTGTCCATTAGAGATGTAGATTGATCCAACTGGCGACCTCTTAGAAGGCCAAGCCAATTATCGCCCATACGCTTTGGGGGAGACACATGGTGTGAACGCATTATGTCCAACTGAGTATCTGGGTCCCAGCTGATACTAGTAAGTCCCAGGCTTCCGAGGTCATGCATATCAATGGCTTGCAGTATTCCCAGCACTGATCCATAGCGGATATTTCAAGCCTAGACCAAAAGAAGCTCTGTCGACAAACGTTTCTCTGTAGGGTAACTCTTGGCGGGGCATCTCGCAAGGCCCAGCGATGAGAGGTCTAGATGCTATACACACATGCTTGTGGATACCTGCACGTCACACCCACGTCAGGAAAGAACGAGATGGCAGAGGACGACTCCGACCTGGGTAAGAGACGGGACGTGAGCTCGGTCAGGATGTTTTGTTCCGTAATACTGGTGCGTAGGAATTCCTGGGCTTCAAGGCCGACCTGAAAGATTGTTTGAGTTCGATCGGCATCAAACCGACACAGGAACTCACGTTCGAAACGTGATGTCTGCAACAAAATGCAGCGACTGTGGTTACTACTACTTGGCCCTGCTTTGTCAGATTTCCGACTTTCTTCTGGGCTCAAGATGTTAATATCAGGAGCGACGAATCAACTTTATCTTCAGACATCTGGGAGGCCTGATCAGATTCAAATAATCATCAAGCCAAGCATACAACTCACCCAATGTCGTCATCCCAGATGTCTTTGGGAAGTGGCCAGGAGGTGGAGAACATGAGATTGCGCCTTTTTCATTTTAAGAAAAGGTAATCTTCTTCAAGGTCATTCTCATCGTCGTGACCATAGTCATCAATATGAATTTTGCTGAGGACTTCTTGACTATCACCCGCAGTTTCGATTGATGAAGTATTGGAAGACGCCGTGTCAACATTAACACTAGTCATGCAAAATCAGTGGGGCGATGACCTTGTTAAATATCATCAACGATACCTACAGCGGGAGAGATTGTTGGCACAAGGAACACAAGGATAAGGTACTCTGAATCGGTCGGATGATACAGATCTGGTGGAGTAGAGTTGAGTATCGGTGTGATCTTGCCACTAAGGGTCGAGGTCCTCGATACAATCCTGCTTATCCCTAGCTATGTGGAATGGGTGTAAAGTACTGGGGATGCACATCGGTGGATGAAGCAAACCTGAACTGAACCAATTTTTATGGGCTACAAATTCGAGTCACTCTGAATCAGCGCTGAAACGCCAGGTAACATCCGCCATTTGTAGGCAATCTAGATCTGAGTGGTACATCACTCTCAGTTTCTGAGAATACAGAATACAATCGCTGTCAGAGGCCAAAGAAGAATGGCGACGTTCAGCATCAGACTACGATTTCTTTAGGGCTGTTTAACTTACTAGACTAGATCCCTCAGCTTGGCTTGGGAGAAACACCACTGAAACACTGGAGGGCAATTTTCGGCAAAGACCAGCGGATGAATTGGAACATACGACACGGTAGGTCAATGTCAACCTCCGTGAACATTATTCTAGATTTGCATGACTTTTATGTAATAGAACTGGAAGACGACCTCATGAAAAAGGAGATCGAGGCCAATATGAAGGTGGTTGGACTAGAAGCAAGTTCAAGCTGGGTAACATTCAAGTTGTCACGTGATCGCGCTCCACAGGCTTTTCGCAATGACCGATTTCCGGGGTGCAAAGTTGATTGAAACGAGGCAGATAAAACGGTAATACTGATGCGTGGCTTCAAGCTCTCGCCTTTGACAAGTTCAATATTACATGATGATGCTTATGGACAGTGTCACCTCCTCGTGGATTGAGTCATGCATAACATTACAGATAAAAGTGCGTTCGTCAGTACATACGTGATAACCGAACCGAGCCATCGTGATAATTATACAATCATGAGTCCCATTATCCACCATTAACAGCGCCGACGATCCACATGCGCCGGATGAGGCTGTTGTTTTTTTTGTAGGCAAATTGCCACGGTCCGATGATACCAGAAAAAGTTCTCCGAGAAAAAAAAAACAGAGGGTGCAAATATACGACAGAGAAGAAGGAAGAGAAGAAAAAAAGGAGTGTGTGCGTAGGGTGAACGCTTTCTCGATCAAGCCTTCCCAAAGATGAGCTTGCCCGTGCGGTGGCCGTTGCCGTGTTTCTCCACCTCGATGCCGATCAACCTCGTTTTGCCATGGAGCCAGTCCAGACGACGGACGCCGCCCTCCCATCCACCGCCCATTTTAGTGCAACGCTTCTCATAAGCGCGAGTGACCTTGCGCTGCGCACGACTGCCATGGCCTAGTGCTTCCCACTCCTGTGGGGTCACCCGCGTTAGGAGTGTCGTGTGGAGAGAATAAAGCAGATCCAGATTTGTGATGTTCGATGACCTGCCGGCTTTGCCCGAGCTGCCAACATAAAAGCCAGTACCGCTTGGGGAGGACGTAGATGGACCAACGACGACTGGCCATGGGAATTTGTCAGAACGAAGCACAAGACGCGAAGCAGCCGGTGTCGGCGGGTCTGTAGCTGGTTGCGAGAGCGTGTGTGCAGGGACGGCTGTATGTGTTGTACGATCAAGGACTGTACGCGAGGAAGGTGTGTACGTGATATCGTAAGATATAGGAGCGCTATGCAACCGCGTTGAAGCGAATAGTGGATGCATGTGTAGGGTGGTTGGGTGGGGCGAAATTCTAGGTTCCGTGCTGCCTGCGTCTGAAGAACGTATTTGGGGAATCAGCAAAAGTAGGCGAATCTTGTGAGCATGATATGACGTACGAGAATGCATGGATCCTGTGGCTGAAGACACGCTACCTTGCCAGGCTGGATTATGTCTCAATGAGGGCCGCCGCTCATATCTTACATGGTGCGAAGAACTGCCAGCGGATGAACCAGGAGGCGCGGACCCAGGAAGGAGCGATGAGCTTGAGTTTGTCCGGGAAGATGGTCCAAATGACATGGACGGCGTCATGGAAGGGGTGCGTGGCATGGCATAATGCGCGACTTCATCGAAGGTCTGTCAGTAAAGGATGGATGTACACATGAACACGTACGATGCTCAGAAGACTTGTAACTCGCACGCCGGTATAATGGCGACCGTTCAGCCTTGGACGACGTCCCATACCTCACTTCAGCAGAAGAACCAGATGGTTGAGCAGCCGCGTCAAAGGCGTTATACCGCAATGGCGAGGGTGCAGTGGTACGAGCAGAATAGCTATTGCTACGCTTGGTCTTCAAACGAGGTGGGGAAGTGGGTCCAGCAGAGCCTGCGCCCGGGGCCGCGTAGATATAATTCGGTGTTGGCTGGGAGCGAGAGCGCGAATGAGACCTTGAAGACTGCTCACGAGATGGAGAGCTGTCACGAGAGTATCCACCAAAGATGTACCGCAAGTAGGAAGTCATGATGTTTCGTTCAGTTCGTCGTAAACGCAAGGTCGTGTACCGTCAAACAGAATCCAATGGTGGGGGTTGGATAAGCAAAGCGGCTGGTGTTCGACTATTTATATAGCGATACGATAATCTCAGGGTCTGTGGTCGCTTCAGGTCCTAGACAAAGCGATGAATTGAAGTAAGAGGACCCCCAGAAAAAAATGAGATAACATTAAAAAAGGCGGGTTGAGTGCTCCGCCATGACGCCGGAAATTTAGGAGGGTCCTATGCCGAAAACGCAACGCGTACCGGATTGGAAAGACATTTGGCAGTAGGACCAATTATCACGTCTTCGATTTGTCCGGAATGTCCGTGCCGTCCACAAGCGTGTACAGTCGTGCGTCCAGCGTGGGTGAGAGGAAAAGGGTGGTCTGAGCCTCTGAGGGGACAGCTGAGGTAAACCTGAAGCGACGCGAGTAATGATTGGGTCGGCGTTTTGTGTTTGGTTTGTAGTCTGCCTTGAGGCGTGTAAGTTGACTTTGATCGTTACCCGCGTTTCACTTCCCGAGGGCGCATGGCGACCGCATGTTTGCCATTTACGGCGATGGCGGGTTAATACCGACGCGACCGCCGCCATTGATACGTCCCATCGCTTGACGAGCACAGTCCCTAAGAATATTCTCAACATATAACCAGATATGACCATGTTAGACCGCCACAACTCGGTCAAGTCGAATAAGAGTTCAAAATGCTTTCCAATACCTAGATAAGCCCGTCTTCGCACCATGATAATGGGGATACAGAAGCATGAGAAAGCAAGTCTATGTCTCCGTATGTCGTGGCGGATATCGGGGACCAAATGAGCGGTTTCGAGGAGAAAGCGAAATGAACGCGTGTGTACTGGTCTAGAACCACCCTACCACGCGGTGTGATAGATAGCGTCCACTCCCACGCAGCAGGAGGCGCGAAGTCATTAAGCAAGCTAGCCGAAATGAAGACGACGATTGCTCTCCTGGTCGATCGCTGATCATGCCCTGTCAAGTTCGCGTGAAGAAGTACACTGCGAACCTCCATTAGTAGTGGCCACTGCAACATGTGCTGCCGGTGGGTGAAGGGCCGACTATGAAATTAGTCGGACTTGGCTAGTGACTACGCAGCGGCCTGATCGCATCACCCACTCGTGGATGAGACGAGAGGGAAAGAAGTGGTTTGCTAGGTATAGGAGACAATTGAAGTCCTTTTTTGGTCCTTGGTCCAAACAAACCTCGGTCAGTTAGTATCCATCACTAGCCATGAACGCCATGCTTGGACAAATTTTGAACAAGCTTCATATCCGCCCTTCGCAAGGGGCCCCATCTGTAAATCTAGATGACTCTGTTACTGACGAACAGGTCTATCGTTATCGAAAGCAAAGGGGTGTAAATCTTGGTAAGGACCCTGTGTCCACGCGCCGAACTGGATCACGAGTAAACAGGATGTTGGTTCGTCCTGGAGCGGTGGATCGCAGAGACGCCGTTTGCACAGGCAGCACCACCTGGACAGAGCGACCTGGATGTCGCCAGGGGCTCTCATGCAAAGGAAACCTTGGAGCGTCATTGGGATTCATGGATCACCAGCAAAGATTTCGAGTGGCTCGCCGCCAAGGGCATAAATGCCGTGCGAATCCCAGTACGCCATCTCCTTCATCTCAGGTATACCATTCACCTGGCATACAGATTGGATATTATCACCTGTGCTCTCTTGATCGTACCTTATTGGTAGGGACGGATTTCCATGGTCTTGATAGTGTATTCGAGGGTGCTTGGATCCGACTCGTGCGAGCGGTCGAGACAGCTCAACTCCATGGCATTGGCGTTCTATTTGGTCTGGCGATTCTCTCCTCCCCTTCCAATATCCTAACACAGTTTATGCAGACTTGCATGCTGCTCCTGGCAAGCAAAATCAAGATTCTCACTCAGGGACTTCTTCCCCCTCAGTCCTATTCACTACCAAATCCAACCTAGAGCTTACTGTCCGAGTTCTCCGCACTTTGCTGCTTGCAGTGCGGTCGTTGCGCTCGGACCATGATCCCCCGATCAGTAATATCATCGGAATCGAGTTGCTGAACGAGCCCAAGCCATCGTCCCATTCCACATTGAAAGAATGGTACAGGAAAGCGATAAAAGAACTCCGCATCATTGAGCCAGGCTTACCTATTTACATATCTGACTGTTGGATGTCCGACGATTATGCCCACTTTGTCAAATCGCTCTCCGAGACCACCGCGCCGGTCTGTCTAGACCACCATCTCTACCGCTGTTTTACGCAGGAAGATATCTCAATGCCAGTTGCACAGCATTCCATATCGCTGATGGATCCTAACGCACCGACGCCGCAAATGTTCGCACGTGTAGCGGGTATACTTGAGGGCGTTGGGGGTGCGCTTGTGGTCGGGGAATGGTCTGGCGCGCTGAATCCTGGCTCGCTACAAGGACACATCAATGAACGTGAAGAACGGGCACAGTATCTTGCCGCACAGCTTGCCCTGTTTGAGCAGCATTGTGCAGGATGGTTCTTCTGGACATACAAGAAAGAGATCCGTGGCGACCAAGGGTGGTCATTCAGAGATGCAGTGGAAGCAGGCGTCTTTCCAGATCGCGTCGGCATGTATCCGAAGAAGAACATTCACGACCCAGATAGAGTGGGGAGGAAGGCTACAGCGCTGGATCAGGGTCTAGGTTAGGTCAAATTCGGAATTTTTGAGTCTTCGTTTCACAGGATGGTTTTGAAGGTCAACATACTTCCTACTGGGCGCAGTACCCGGGGCATCATGAATCTTGGCGATTCAGCAAGGGATATGACCAGGGCTGGGAAGATGCATACCGATTCCTTCTACACAACGTTGCAAACCAGCATGCGGTTTCTGAGCTCGGATTCCAGGGTCTGTGGAAGAAGAAGAGGGTGTATGACCACGGCGTCGAGAACGGCCTTAGCAATAATCTTTGGGAATACGGTAAGCCATGCGGCCCATCACGATAACCCACCTCGTTTTTTTTTTCAGACACCGTTTAGGCTGATCTTTTCCCCTCATTCAGAACACGGTTACGCGCAGGCCATTCGCGGCGCGAATCTTGACTTCGGGATTGCCTATTGCTGAGTCACACGGTCCTCACACATCGTGTTACATTACGATATTGAACGGACTGCCCGTAGAGTCCCACTATCAGAGTACTACCTGCTATCATTTTCCTCTTTGCGCGTCCACCCTGTAATGGAGTAGGGACTGATAAGCTCGCTTTCTTCCAAGTTCAATGCCTTACCCGCTTTGTTACTGCTCGCGTCGGATGCGAGTGGCGCAATATATCTATGTTCCTTGGACGACCCTTGAAGATATTGCACTGCCTCCGTCGGTTCAGAAATCGTTATCAAGGCACATTTCATTACGGTATCAAAGGAACCGGGTCCATAAAGGTCCATAGCATACAAGTCATAACATAAGTTACCGGTGCAAAATATCTCGTGTATAGTATGGTACATCGTCAAGAGATAGTCGTCGTAGAGACGCGGCGTCTAGGCTGTGATCAGCCTCCAGTGATAGAACCCATCCTCGTCGTGTGTTCTAATCAACCCTCTGAAGCTGCGTTTATCCAGCAGGTAGTCGATGCGCCTCACTCCCAGACTCGCCTCCACCTGCGCCGATGATGGCACACTTCGGCATCTCCGCGTGTACGCACGCGCGATTGCAGTCTCCTCGGACAGGCTGAGTTGAGCCCAGTCCTGATGTGTGATCTGCCTACGAAGCGAGGAGTGGATCATGTAGAGGATGTCTCCAAGCGTGATCGGAGGCGGCATGGTAGGACCTGTGAACCCATCATAACGAAACTCCAAGTCGATTGGCCACTGAGGGATGTCATCGTGTGTGATGCGCATGCGCGTGATGGGGGGATAAGTCGCGGGTGAATTGAGCTCCTCCGCGGAAAGTACACCAGATTGTCCAGGTCCGATCCATCGGAGGGGGGTAAAGGATGGTGCAGCGAGGTCAAAGTAAAAGTCCGTGCGAGGCGCCTCTCCGTTTAGGAGAGGGTGGATCTGGAAGTGGGAAGAGGTGCTGGCCCACGGGGAAGCGGGTTCCCAGGGATTACAACCTCCACCAAAGGACCGTCTTCGATTGTGGTTAGGTGTGGGCGGGGTTGAGAGGAAGGGGCTGGATGGAATCCCACCGTGCCAGGATGGCCTGCGAGTGCGGGTGGGAGGGTTCCAAAAGGTATCGTCAACATGCCCACCCTGAGGTGTGCTAGGTCTGAGGTATGGGGAGGACGGGGGGTATGGGGAGGACGAGTAGAGGGCAGCGGGAGGGAGGAAGGGTGAATGTTGTGTGTACGGGCTGTACCCAAGATATGGCGTGGGCTCAAAAGCCGGGGGTGTATAGACATATGGACCAGACATGATGATCGATGACCAGGGTTGCGTTTGTGTGGGGCAGAGAGAGACAGTGATTGTTATATCTGAAAGATAGGCGTCAGACACAGCCTTAGATGCCGCTCAACTGTCGTCATCCATAACACAGCCTATACTACGTACCTCACAGCCACGTGCGTAGTCCAATGACTGAAGGTTCTTTAAGACCTTGGGTCAGTAGCTTCGTGGAGAGGCACAGCCTATCAGGATGGTATCACCAAACCGCAGCGGGGCTACAAAATAGAGAGCGGCTCGCCAGCTGGTGCTAGGCAAGCAACCAAGGTCGGAATAGTATATGGACTACTTTGCTGTAGAACGTAGGAGAAGGGGACTATAGCAGCTGGGGTGTGGTCGTACTAGTCAAGATGACTTGCAATGGGGATCAAATGGGGATATCGAGTCGAGTCGAGTTGTGTCCTGCCCACGCCAAGACCCTAGAGAAATTAGAATTTCGGGGTTTGTCATCTTCCTAGCATCGCTCTTTCGCAGCGCTTCAAGGGGAACATACCAGAAAGATAACGTGATATCGGCGCCCCGGCGATGGGAAATTAAATCTGGAAAACATCACATTGCGCGTCAAAGAAGCAGAGATGATCAGTACCAGCACCAGGATGATTAGGTTAATGAACTTTTCCACATAAGCTTACATAAGCTTACCGAGTTCGAAACTCTGAGCCGTTGCTAGAAGAACCAGGGTCCGGGCAACGATCAGTTTGTATTATTCGTGATTCAATTTGACCTTGTTGCATAATACTGATTCTACCTAGCAACGCCCCACGTAGGAACATGTCCACCCTTGGCGTGCTGCGGTGTCCCATGGCCCAGCTTCTGGATTTCTTTGGCCACCCTGTAATTCCCATTGATGTTGATTCTGTTCTTCGCAAGATTGTTACCGGATATTTTCAATCACGGTGAGCACCTTCCTCAAATCACGTACCTCAATTCATGAAGGGTCTTCGTCAAAACAGTCCAATTCACAGGTCATGTTGCGCGCACTTTAAACATGATACGCACTCGTCAATTTACATCCTCGAGCTAATAGTGGGGGTCAAGCCATCAAGCCAGCGTTTTCATTGACTTTGGGAGTTCAGATAACGGTGCCGAGGTCTCGGGCAGGTGAGGCATTTGTACAATGTTGTTTGAAATAATGCATCATCAGTCGGGCATAACTATGCAAGTTGCTATGAGCCAATACTACCTACAGTGTCTACAGACATCTTCATAAGTTTCTAGCGCCTCCCTGTGTGTCATACCCGTTCATATTATTGTAGGTGTGCTCGTTATCTCTGAATTTAACCTCGAGGATGCAGTAACAGCACTTGTTGTCTGGCTGCAATACCGTCTTTGGACAGTGTCATCTTTAAACGACTATGATGATCATTTATTCATTTCCCCCATCATTTTACCCTGATGGATCATTGCATTCTATCTATAGAATCAATAGGGATGCGTCTATGACTCCAAGCCAAAATCGTACATTCATCACAAAATGTAAGCTCATTTGTGATCCATGATTTCATCTGCTTTCTGATGGTCAGGATGTAGTCCTGGATGTCCACTACTACATTTTAACAATATTGGGGTTGTGATTCTGGCCGGCTTTTGAGCTGTTCTGCTGGAGAAACGGGGCATTTCTTAGACTTAAACATAACGCTAAGCAATACTCGGGAACACGACACTTGACATGGACTAGCGCTAGCGCCAGCGCCACTGCATGCTGGATTCGTCCCACCGGTCTTTTGTTTGTACCGGTTTTCGGGAGCCACACGGTGAAAAAAAAAAACTATTCCTCTGCATTGTCCGTTGGATCGTGTGTTCAGTCTCGATTAGGTTTTTGTTTTTGTTTTATTCCATCGGGCTCCTTCTGGAACTCCGGACACTGGTGTGTGCATTTAGTTTAGCCCAACCTTCTAACCTTTCCAAGGATAGCTTCTTTTGGGAGGCGAACATCCTTTCTGGAGTGCAACTGGTAAACCCTGCGCACATTAACCAAAAGGTTGGCTACATCTCATCTCAAGGTTTGGTATGTAACTTCCAAGCAAATTATCTTTCGCAGGAAACGATATCCCGAAGGTCATGAACTTCGAAGCATCTTCGCAAGTGGGACATCTCGGCAACTTTATTTGGTTCCGAGTCGCAGGTGCCTAAGTATCGCCTCCATTCGCGCATTCAATCGTGGCTAAGCCATCATTATCAGGGCGTTAGTGGCGGTGGAATCTTTCCACCGGCGCCATATTAGCCATAATGCTATTTGGTTTCACTGCTGCGGAATAGGATATAGAGCCAGACGAGCAATCGTAGCATTTCCCAGCGTCTCGCATTCAAGGATGATTCGCGCTACTCTCATTTTCGCTTCGATGGCGTCGTTGGGCGCCGCCGTTGGGTCCCCCTTCGTTGGCGATACGCAGAGTGTACTCTCCGGATCTCACTTCTTGGTGAGCGAGGTTTGTCAACAAATTGCAGATTCTATTTCGTCTGCATCAGCTGTCTACTACGATGGTTCGCTCTCATGCTCATATTGCGTCCTGCTTGCGTTTACGCTCCAGCATAATGCTCATTGCAGGATCACCAAATTACAAACAAGATATCAGTCACTGGGCAACATCAAGTAGCCAGCTCGCGGCATGCTCGTTCGAGCCTGGTACGGTAGAAGATGTCGGTGTCGCAGTGAGTACACACTCCTAAATTCATGTCTCTTTGATTGAGCAGGCTTTGCGTTAGCTGCAAATCCTCGGTCAAACGAAAACCAATTTCGCGGTTCGTATCGTGTAGTTCTTGGATGGAATTCATGGCCTTGAACATACCCGTACAGGTCAAGGGTGGTGGACACACCGCTAACCCAGGATTTTCGTCAACCCCAGGCATTCAGATAGCGATGTCGAGGTTCTCCGAGGTGGTTTACGATTCCACGGCCCAAACTGCCACGATAGGAGCAGGTTTGGTCTGGGATGATGTCTATGCGGCGTTGGAGCCCTACGGGGTGAACGTCGTTGGCGGACGCGTATCCGGCGTAGGCGTCGCCGGCTTCACGCTCGGAGGAGGTATGTTCGAGTAACGTGTACGACGGACGGATATCCTGACGATATCAATAGGCTACTCGTGGCTCACGAACCAGCATGGTTTAACTGTCGACACCGTGCAAACGTTTGAGCTGGTCATGCCAAATGGGACAGCCATTAATGTGACGGAGTCGAGCCCCGATCTGTTCTTTGCTCTCAAGGTACGTACTTTTCTAACTAGGGTGTAGAACGCTCGTTGATTTCTTGGTAGGGTGGCCTGAATAATTTCGTACGTACAGCCTATCTGCCAATGAATCACTACTTATCGTCTTTAGGGCATCGTGACTAGATTTACATTAAAGACTTTCCCGCAGACGCATGTTTGGGTACGCGTGCATCGATCCTTGACACTTGTCTATTTGCTCTAACCAAAGGTGTAAAGGGTGGTTTCATGACGTATGGCGCGTCACAATTCGACCAGTTGAACCAAGCGACGGCGAATTTTGTGGAAAACGTCATAGATCCCAAGGCAGGAATGATTGTGTCATATAACAACGTGGACATTCTAGGGGTGAGCCGCTCTCTGACGTTCCTCATATGCGATCTAACAGTCTCTCCCACGAAGGACAACGTAATCCTGATGGTCTTTTATGATGCGCCAGCACAACCGGCTGGAATCTTTGACGAATTCCTAGCACTCCCCTGGGTAACGCAGTATATCTCAGTACAATCGTTCTCTTCGTTTGTGCAATCGATACCCTCAAAGCTTACCAACGGAGAACGGTAGGTCCATATCTCGTCGAGGCTGTATGAAGATCACGAAACACAAATCCATCTTTAGAGCCATCTTCAACTCGATATCTGTGCCGAGCATTCCAGTCTCTTTCCTTGAGGCCGTCGTCAACCAGACGAACGTAAGCAACAGCTGCTCGGTTCCCGAAGATGCGTCGTTGACGTTGACCGTTCCCATCTAGTATTGGTCGGAACACCTCCCCATTGGTGTGTTTTTCATTTCGTACGACGTGGAGCCTTTTCTCCCGACGCTCTTCAACCACAACACGACCCCGTCAGCGTACCCGCCCGACCGCACGCAACCGCTCTTCCCGCTCAACATCTACTATGCGTGGCTGTTACCCAGTTCCGACCAGGCGGTTTGGGATGCGATACAGGAGAGCGGGAAGACGCTCAGTGGGCAAGTCGCCCAAATCGAGCATGACGTTGGGCACGACGTCGCTGACCCGATTATCTACCCCAACTATGCAATTTTCGATACGCCGCTGGTCGACTTGTACGGCGACAACTTGCCGCGATTACAGGCGATCAAGGCGGCGGTGGACCCTCAGAACGTGATGGGTCTTGCTGGCGGTTTTAAGCTCTGATGACGACGCGTTGATCGTACTACTGACTTGTAATATGCTGTCCCGACTGCTCACATGTATATATGTTAATGGAGTCTACGAACTAATATGACAGAGGCGTATCCATCATAGTATCACCTCGACATGCCGTGCGCGCAAGTGCAGTGAACCGTAATGCTCTTTTTACATTCATTGGTGTGTGTTTAAGCTTGAAACGTTACTACCAATCATGACAAGACTGCATGACGCGTGGCATTAATTAACGGAGGACAAACAACACTGCGAACTATAATGGACCAAACTAGAGTATACAAGATCTACAGCTCTAAAGACTATTGGCTACAAGCGTTCTAGAGTCATTGATTCCCAGGTCCTCGAATCATCATCGTGGCCAAGAAAAGGAAAAAAAAAAAAAGATCCGTGCAAGACGGAGCTTCATCAAGACGGCTTCCGGTGTGAGGGGTTGATGAGTCCCAGATTGAGCCACCAACTTCCGTTGTGCGACGATATCCACACCCCCCACCAATACTTGCGATCGCCCAACACGTCCGCCCTCCGATATCCCTGGATCGCCTCCCACCCCGGCAGCGCCGCGCTCTCTCGACACCGCACATGGTACGCATCCGTCATCCACCGATAGTTTCCCGGATGGAGATTGAGAATGTATTGCACCTCGGGGTGCGTCAACGGGACCTGAAAGTATTGGTGGATGGCCTCGAACAGGTCGCGCAGCGTCACTGGCTTGCTGTGGTCGATCACGATCGGACCCCAGAGAGTGGACATGTAGCCGACGTCACACGCGACAAAGACCGTGTGTGCCTTGGTGTCGGTGATGGCGTCTCCCCAGATGCTGGTCATATCGACGATGACGTGATTTGGGGTCAGGCGTTTCGCCGTGGAGGGATGTTTCGTGACGTTCCAGTCGATCAAGGGAAGATGGGCGTTGTTGGGGTTGGGGATGATATACGGGGAGAGACGGATGGGGACGTCGCGGGCCCAATCGAGGGGGGGCCACGTTCCAGGTGTCCATTGGGGCATCGTACCCGGAAGGGGATGACCACCCGTGTAGTATATGGCTGCCCAGGGACTCAGTGGGTAAGGGATATACGGGTTGGGTTGAGGATGGGGACTCCATGCCAAATGACCAGTGGGGTACGTCCAGATATAGTGATTGGGTGCAGAGGGAGGAAACTGTGGTTGGTGATACCATAAAGAAGCACCGTTGACGGCCGGCGTTGGATGGGCGGGTGTAAGAGATTGATCTGCGTTTGAAGTCAGGAGAAACGAAGTATGCGCGTCGCGTTCAAAGCGTTACCCGTATTCGCCTGTATACCCGGATTCCCACCGCCTGGAAAGTGATCGGGGTTACGCGGTTCCGGACAACTTCCCCGACGACGTAGCAAGCGGCGGGGGCCAACAAAAATCGGCCGAGCAATATCAAAACAACCAGCAGACAGCGTGTTGGGAATATTCCGAGAAAATACGGGGGAAAAAGTAGAGTGGTTTGAGAAATTGGTGGTATCTGGCACGTTGGGAGCCTCCGCGTCTGGTGTCTCGAAGCCGGGTACTTGGTCCAGACGGTAGTTGCGCATCATATCCTCGACGGCTTCGCGAATGGCCCTGGGATCCATGTCTCTAGGGCCAGCCGCAATTGCGACATCGCGCCAGAAGCGTTCCCGCAAGGAGAAATCTGAAGGCATCGGCCGCCGGGCTCAGTGGTAATGGGAGAACGCGGAAGAGGTTCGTTAGGGTGATGATGGAGAATTGCGCACACGCATCGTATTTATACGCGTTCTGAACACAAGGAAGAGGCCCGTCGAGGATAACCACAGCTGGATAAATAGTCTCACAGCTGGACCCACGAAGGGTGTCAGACAAGCCGCTTCGCTCCGCCGGCACAAGCTTGCCAAAAGCGTACAAAATGGTTGCTAGTAACAGTGTACTATAAACAAGGGATTCAGCGCACAGCATGTTCGAGCAAAGGATCCATTTTCATGGGCAGTTGCTTCTAGGACAGCCATTTTCATAGACCAGTACTAATACACTTTGTAGGATAAATCGGTCGCATTTGCCTCTGAGAAATTGACAACTCAATGCTCAGACACTGCTCCCTGGCCCTTGAGGTGCGTCTGCACCCTTTCCAATAAGACCCTCATCTTTTTCGGGTCGAGTTTCAAAAGCTAGAACGTATGCGCAATGTGGTGCAGCCAAAAGGAAAAGAAACTGGCTTACCTGCTTGTGTTTCCTGGCTGCTCTTCTGAGTCTTGCTCGGATCAATTTGTGCCGCTTGTTCTTGGCCACTTTTCTCTGACTCAGTCTGCCGAGTCTCCGTTCCGACAGTGGCCTGGGTAGGCTCCAGAGGAACTGGTGCCTGTGCTGCACCAGACACCTGCTTTGCGGGCTGCTGCTGCTGTGCCTGGGGTTGGGGCTTGTCACCCGTTTGGGTCCCCACCTGAGGTTCCAGAGGAGCTGGTGCCTGTGGTGCACCAGACACCTCCTGCTTTGCGGGCTGCTGCTGCTGCTGTGCCTGGGGTTGGGGTTGGGGTTTGTCACCCGTTTGGGTCCCTACCGCTGCGGTCGTGCTGGCCGCGCCAGGTGCCGGAGTGCCTTTCATCTGCGCGACACCCCGCTCTATCTCGGACCGACCTTTGGAAACGATGTCTTCTTCTTTGGCTTTGGACTCCTCTGAGCCTGAGACCGAGTCGACTGCGCCCATCACAGACCCGCGTATGTTCTCGCCCATGCCTGTGGACCAGATGCGATGGATGAGCACTGTGCATGAATAGGGGGTGACATACCATGGGCGATGTGGGCAGCCCCTCTATGAAAGGAGTAGAATGGTGAGAGACAGACATGAACACAGGTCAAGAATGGGCCCTACTTGATCTTGTCTCCGAAACTGGTGTGGTGTTTTTCGCTGGTCATGGTGGAGGTTGGAGAGATACACGTGTTGGCCCGTGACGTCGTTTTGTACCCGGAATTGGCTTTTGGCTGATGCAACGTGCCCCTCTACTTAGACTACGCTTAACACCGTTGATGTCATCATTTGTGGCTGTGTAGTATCATATCAACCACGTGATCGCAGTCAGATTGCACCGAGACAACTGATCTGATCACATATTGTACAAATATCTTTCATTCTGCTGCATCGTCTACACTGCCTACAACCTATTACAAATCCTTCCGTCTCCATACACTATCAAAAGCAGAAATGCCGAATCCGAAGAGAAACTGAAACCGTAATCTAGTAAAGCAAGGGCAGAAAGGAGGGGAGGATACTAAGTGGTATAATGATATGAATAACAAGCCGGTATGTTTGCTACAATGCCTAGGATAGTCCTTCAAGATTCGTATCTTGTTTTATATGTTTTTATCAGTGTCCGACGTGACGAAAAAGAAATGGAAAGAGAAAAAGAACACATAAGGATAGCGCTCCGCATGCGATCATCAAGCAAGGTTCAGGATCCAGACGTCAGGACCGATCTTGGTGCTCGACAAGCCCATGAACCGTGTCCGGCCCCGCAAAAAGTCAACCCGCTTCACTCCCTTTTGGTACTGCTCTTCGGCCGCCTCCTTCGATGGCGCACGCCGACAGCGACCGTGGAACGCAACAGACACCTCGTCCTTGAGTGCCTGCGTCGGGAGCGTGTTGTACTCGGGTTGCAATACAGGGTGACGAAGGAAGCAGTACAGCGCCTCGATGAGGTCGCGGACCGAAACGCAATGCTCCGTGGATGGGATGACCAGCCGCCATGGGAACTGCTCAATCAGCAGCGTCATGGTGTGCATACCGGGCTGCGTCGCGGCCTCCTCGAGTACAGCGGCAGGGAGGCTCAGCGGTGATGCGTGCATGTTGGGCGCAAGCGTCTGAGGCGGAGAAGAGACGTCGTAGATGATGGGTGGGACGTAGGGGTGGAATGCGAGCAGGGGATGGATGGCAACGGGGCCATCAGGGAGCGAGGGCAAGGGAAAGATGTTCTGGGGAGGTGTGTGAGGACCAGCCGACTCGCCTGAGGAAGGTAGCGACGAGTCGGTGAGCGTGGGGGAGGGTGTCGACTTGGGGGAGTAAAAGATGTTGTCGCTGTTGAAGCGGACGTGCTTTTTGGGAAGCGACATCTTGGAATAACCACGGGCACGACGCGAGCGACGAGGAGACACTCGGCGAATGAGTGCCCGGAGGAAGGAAAAAAAAGAGGACGTGTGAGAAGGGATGATGGTGGTCGTTTCAAGGGAAAGATTCGAGTTTTGCGGATTCGATCTCGGACGGGGCGGGGGTTGTTATATCATCGGGAGCGCAGCCTCCCAAGTTATCAGAGCATTGCCCGTAGACCCCGAAGCGAGATTTCAGTGGGTAAAAATGACTTGGACACAAATCGGTTGACTCGGTATCGCCTTAACTGAACGCCCGTAGTAGAAAATACTTGGAAAATAAAAAAAACACAGGGCGGGAACAGACACAGCAATTGCAAGGTGTCCGGAGGCTTAATACCCTTGTGACGGCACCGAAAACCAACTTCAATTCTAGACGTTTCGCTAGACGTGTCTCATGTCATCCAGCAAGCGTACTGTAATTAAATGACTCATCTTTCAGACACTGCCCTATGAGCCTGGTATGTTTTCTACTGGAAACAACCTTGTAGACGTGGCGGTGTAGCGTTATATGGTGCCTACTACTAACTACCAGGGCAGGCGCGCAAACTAGTTCAACACTGCCTCACCTTGTCATCACAGGTACAAGACAGGCCTTTGTGAGTACGTGAGCCGCCTGACAATGGCCATGGACACGTATGTTCGTCTTTGGACCGGAGGGGTGGCTCAGCGAGGCTGAGCTGCGCATTTATTTGGACCGTCGCAAGGAGCTGGCTCGTCCCCGATTGTACAGGAGGCGCTCGATCTATGGAGCCGACACAGCAACGAACGTGACACCTCCTCTCGGCGAGTGCCCACCCCAATCACAGCGTCCCGGCCACGAACTGCGTCATCTGATAGGCATCGTCTCCCGCAATGGTTATCGGGACCATACGGATCTCATTACGCGACTGGTCCATGGACCTCGGTTGACCCCGGACTCCCTTCTCCATACCATTCGCATCGCCCATATCAGTAATCCTTGGGAAATCCTGGCCGCGATGATTTTGCATGCCGTCATCTTCATAGGGTTTCATAGGCTCCGAGGCACAAGGTCAAAATTCTCCCTTGGCAAAAGGGTGCGCAGACCTCTACTTGGAAAGATGATCAATATACCACCCAGACGCATTGCCACGGAGTTACGGTCATACCGCAGTCTCCAGGCGCCCAATGATTTATGACTCGGTGCGCCCGCCCAGCTGAGATTGTGTCGTTATGAGACGTGGTGGCTAGATAGTACTGATATGGTCCACGGACCAAAATATCATCATTCATTTTCCCCGATTCATCACATTCCCCCGCCCACGCCTATCCTTTTTCGGCCTCCTCTATCTTTATTCCCAGACGGCGCTGCCCATACTTGGCTTGTCCCGAGGTGGATGTTCACACCTGCCCCTATTGCCTAGTTATTTATGATTCGCGAGCGCTATGAAGGCTCGAAACGGTATTTATGGTATAACTTCTACCTGTGCCCGTATGATTTCAAATACCAATAGTGATGGTCCACTGATAAATGACGAATAGTGGGCTTGGCACTGTGCCGCAGCCAAAGGAGCTTCCCTCGCGGCGCGGGTCTATTTGCGAGCGCGAACAAGCCGTCGATGAGGTGCTAACTCAAAAATTACCAAACCTATGAACGGGGCATTGTCAGACAAAAGACACCGAGCCCCGTATGTCGGTGTCTGGCTGTGCGGGATCTACACACCGAGCGATACAGGGCCGTGCGGTCGCATAGTCTCGCGGGGAGACCTCAATTAATCTGGGATTATTCCCCAACGTCTCACGTGCGCTGCCGACAAAGATATGGGTACATTGACTTTTTCATTGGCGTTTGTTTTTTATGTTATTCTTCTTATCGCAGTACTGCGCTTGGCATCGCCCTCGACAGCTTCATGGCAGCGCGTTTGCGGGAACAAGAATGTTCTTGGGCGGATGAGGGTTATCTCCGCCGTGCCGCATCCAAGACATGGGGGTTTGACGCAAACAGAATCTGACATCTCCGTGCTTGATTGGAAAAGATGAATTCTCTCGCTCGTTCGATATCGTGATGAATGATGATGGCATGATGCATATCGGTCCAATGAAGTTATGACGGAGATCTCCGCATAAATGATCAAGTCAAGTCAATTTGATTATCTCCTTGTTTCTTTCCCTTGAGACGGAGGCAAACTTTGGACGGCGCTCCTTTGGACACGTATTCGGGTCTTTTTTGCATCTGTCCAGAAATTCTGCGAACAGCACAAGCTAGGGCACTGCATTGCGTATTTCATGTTCGGAAACAGCACCGCTACTTCCCCACAAAAAAGGTGCTCTGGAGCCATCGTGATCCCATCTTCGGCAGACTACGGCCGTCAACTGATGATTTGGATCGCATTGTCGCAGACCGGCTTGTTTTCCAGTGGCCGAAATCGAATTAGTCAACTTGCTGCGCCCGACGCGGAGCAATAGCTCGTACAACAGGCGCCCCACGGCCCGTGCGCCAAATTCGCGTTTCAGGTCCGAGCCAGCTACAAAGCCCTCAGGCGCATCTTCCGTATTCTCGTGCCTATTTTGCTTAGGTCTGGGTGACCCATTGGGACACATGTCTGAGCCCCTGAATAACCGCAGTAGGGGTAAAAGACGATCCGCCTACATAGTGATGTTCCGGCTGGACCACAAAGCGGCGTCGGCGCCGTCTGTGATTTGAAACGCTGTGGAGAAGCGCATTCGGAGATCCTTCGGACACATGTTGCCGACGCTGGACAGCGTGCGGCTCCACAGGATGCGTGTGTTGCACAATAAATTTGTCGGGTTGATTGATTTACCCGACAACGAATATATGGTAATATTGGTACGCAGTGCCATTACACATGATGTGCAGGTATCCCGACTACATGATGGCATCTGTCTGTCCTGGGAACAATCGTAAGCAAGATAATAGAGTACTGCACTGGAGGATTACTTTTTTGGAATGCTCACACTGCGCGCAGCATGGAAAATTCGAATGGACCTTGACGTTTGATTTCCCAAGATATCGCGTTGAGTTGGGAGCAAGGCCCCCTCCGGAACTGAAGCGGGTGGGCATTTGAACATGGTTGGCTACGGAAGAACTATGAAACCTGTTCATTGTGCATTTGTCATGATTCTTCACGTTGTCGCCCGACGATCTCGGCGCACGAACTCCGATGCACCTACAAAGTGAGAACAGGGCCATCTTTCCCTGTCTGGCATGCTCGACGGTCATGCGCTCAGCGGATCGCGCAATTCAAGACGCGGACCGCCTGGTAAGCCGAGGGCCAGTCAAGCTGGTCGACTTGACTCGTGCCTTTCAGCTGGAACCACGTCGTTTATGAGTGGTTACCGCTCGGGGTGATTTTTTGATCTTCTCTCGACTCCATAAAAATTTGTGTGAAGTTCTAGTCAGCATTCAAAACACTACTCGAAATTATTTCCGACATCACGAGTGTTGATGATCAGCAGGAAATAAAAACGCATACTATGTACCATTCCAAGTGCTGGAAGATCAATATCTGTAGAGATCGCAGTGAGCGTACCTTCAATGAATGCTTGTCATGATGGTCATTGGCCCACAGATAATCTTGGCGGCCACTGCTCAGTTGTATGCATCGGATGCACCAGTCTAGTATAGTAAAAGTGGATTCTACAGTCAGTAGTCAATGCTTACCGTTTTGATTCATTCAGGATAATTTGGCAGGCCGAAATGCCTCCAAAATGCTCCAACCCATACTGCTCTCGAGTCTCAAGCTGCCAACTTGCAGCTAACTCAGGGTACGATATATACTGCACAGGACCACTAACAAAGAGGCAACACAGAAATGGATACATAGATACAACTCTCAGCTATATACACATATCATAGTGGTGTACAGGACAACTCACGTAAAACGCATAGCGACAACGAAGGAGACGGCTGAAAAACAAACATATACCAACACGGACGCACTAGCTAGTGGCCATTCATTATTCTCCACCATCTGAAGCAAGGCAAGAATATCCGGGGAACTGCATCAATCGTCATACTCTTCACCATCGTGGTCAAGCGGCTTCCAGGTTGGGTAGACATCTTGCCATCTGGAAAACGATTGACGCCCATGAAAACCTGACAGGCGCCCGCGGGCAAGATCTAGTACTTACACATAATCCCCAGCATTTTCGTCTTTTTTCCACACTGACCACGGCCGTTCAGCAATTCGCTGAAGCGTGAAGAGGGGTGTGTAGCGGTACTTTATATTTGGATGACAAGCGGCGCGTAGCATGTCAGACTCCTTGTCCGTCCACCATTCACCCAGGTTCACCGCACCCAGCCCCGCAGGTCTGGCGCGAAGGGACACGGAGAGGGATTCTCCGGCTGGAGAGAAATCCAGGTGAATGATGACACGCTGGAGTCAAAATCGCACTTACATTTATTGGATAGATACTTGATATATGCGGGGCATGCGAACACGCTCGTGACGAGGTACTTGTCTTCCAGTAGTCTGTCTTCGAGTATCTTTTCTAGGGCCACTTGGGAGATGCGGATCTGGCGAGGCGCGACGAGAACGATGAGTGCGCCACGTTTGTTACCTGGGAACTTCCAAGTTCCCTTGAAGAGGGATGATGATGCAATTCCAGAGGCATTTCTGAGAGAACTATAAGTATGCACTTGGGTAGACCCTCATCGTTGACAGGCTTACGCGTGTTGATCAACATTGAACTCTTCTTTTTTGACGCCGGAGGAGGTTATAGTAATGTTTTCAGTGGATTCAGCTACTTCTGGTGGGTAGGGCTTGAGGTCGAGGTTGCCGTTGAAGCCTTTGTCGTGGATGTATTGCTGGAATTCGTCGTGATAAACATTCCCTTCAACAGTGAGCTCGCCGTTGTCGTTGAATGTCCCATAATCCCCAACCTGGAGATAAGGGTAAAGGTGAACGCCGATTGAAACTGATAAGATAATTACATAGACGGGGAAGGGAGGGTCCCAGTTGGACCACTTCCCAGAGGCTTGACGAATGAGATCGATGTACTTTCGAATGGTATGGTCCGGCATTAAGGATGCTAGTGATAGGAATTCGGATGCAATATTAGGAAATTCGCCACTTACTACTACTAATAGGTACTTTGGCTCTTGAGCCAAGGGTTGGTGACGGGCATGCCGCACAAAAACCATGATCATCAGGGTGCTAATTTGAATGGTCCTATGAGACCTAAATCTAATAAATGGACAGGTTTCGAAATATTGTTTGCTCATTCGCCCAACGACCCCTAGTTAGGGTAAGTACTAAGTACTAGTTAAGCCTGCGCCATTATTGCAGGCAATGTCCCTACGCGTATCCCCTCTGCTGGAATTATGCATGATGATCTACTTACTAGTAATGACTACAATATTTCTACCCATATAACGCCGGTCAAAATCTCGTATCAAGGCACCCCACTATTCATCACTTCCTGCATGGCCATCCATACACCCCTGTCAACATTGATACCGACATCCGCATCGCCCCGTCTCCGTCCTCGTCCCCCGCTTTCCTTGGAACGCGACGTCTGCGGTCCCTGCGCCCGCTTCGCAAGATGCCTCACCTCCGCATACTCGTCCGTCGCCTGCGCCCGCAAAAACGCAGCACTCTTCGCTCTATGCTCCAAACAATCCGGCCGTTGATATCCCACCGCACCCTCATCCACAGTCACACACACACCCTCATCCATCGGCCGTCCATCCCGCCAGAGCGATCCACCCGTCCGCGCCAACGTCGTCACGACATCCAAACTCTCACCAGGCGGAATCGCACGTGGATGCGACGGCGTCTCGCATGTCATATCCACCTCCTTTCTCAACACCCGGTCCACGTCCACGGCCGAAAAGAACGCAACGCCCTGCGGGAGATCGTCCATACCCAGCTTGAACGCAAACAGGCACCGCGTCCACACGTTCGCGATCTGCAACGCCAGCGCGGCACGGTACGCGTCTGCCTCAGAAACGAGGTACCGCAGTTCATCGTGCACCGACAAGAGGAAGCGGGCATCAATGTCATATGTCCGAATCAGGTGGTCCATGGCAACGAGCAAGAGATGGAGATAGTCCACCCCAGATGATTGGACGACCCAGTTGATCCGTGACGTCATGTAGTCCGCGCCGAATTCGGCGGGTAGATTGTCCCTGGAGAGTGCCGCCGTAATCCCACAGCCCAACGCAGGTGTCCGCGGTCGCTCTGACATCGCGATCTCCTCCAACTTGTTGAATACAAAGCTCTCCGTTCCGCCATACCAGAACTTGCGCCCAAAGAAATCCGGCCGGTGGGTGTTCTTACCCTTGGTCGATGCGTACAGGTTCTCGGCCAGCTTCTTCGCTTCCTCGGGTTGCATCCCTGCGTTCGATTGGAGGAGTAACAGGACAGCATGTTTCATCCCCGCCCCGTAAATGCGTGAATAATTGAACACTTTCGCCTGGTCGCGTGAAATCCCCAAGATGTCCGCCGTCTTAGAGTGCAAGTCCGTCCCCGCAGCCTTGGTACCCTCGAGCGTCATCCAACCAAGTGCAGTAGCCCCGTGCAAGCCAAACTGCGCATCGCCCATGCAACTTGATATCCACAATTCCTCCGAGTCGACGTCGGCCCCGACGATAGCATACCCCGGTGGTGCACGAACCATTGCTTTGAGCTCGGATCCCACACGGTTCTTCTTTGCATTGCTCGCCGTTAACCATGTCTTCTCGATCGCGCGACGGGTCACCGTACCCATCGTGATCACCTGCGGCAGGATCATACCCCACTTGTGCTCGGCCGACCGCGCAAACTGCATGTCGACTCGGTCATCCTGCCACACGACCATCTGATTCAGTATCCGATCGCGCGCGCTGATCCAGTAGCTGCACTGCGCATTCATGTCCAACGCTTCCTGGGCATTGTCTCCGGGACTTGTCAACGTCCCGTCTTGCGCGTATTTCATGAACGTTTTGGAGAGTGGAGTCCCCACATTGGCGCTCTCGCCGTCCTTGTGGGGGAGCTTGTAGAAGAGAAAACGGCGCTCACCCTCCCCGCGTGTCATCTCGCACAAGTCCTGGTCAGCGGGATCTGAAAATATGACCGGCTGCGCACGGGTGGTGAAGTCGACGGTGCTCGGGACCCTAAACGTCCATCCATGTTCCCTGGAATGAAAAAGTGGATGGCCCATCCAGGACAGGCGGAGGAGAATCGGAGCGATGCGGTTCCGAGCAGTGATATCGAGCGTGCCGGGGGGCAAGTCTTTCTTTGGTCTAGCAAGGTCCCAATACCATTTTGGCCAGATGACCTGGGGTTTCAGAATTTTTGGGGTGGATGCCTTGGATGACTTGGTGCGGGGAGTAGCGAGGACAAGTCTCCAATCTAGTTGTCGTAACCAAGGATCTCGTTCATAGTCCTGCTCATCTGCGAGGGACTTTGCTACGCTGATAATGCGAGTCTCCAATTCGGGTGTGCGTTCTCCCCCGGCAATGGCCAGAGCCAAGGATCTGTCTGATGCGGCCAGACGGCCATCCTTGAGGTATGGAACACCATGTGTCGGCCCTAGAACAGTCAAAATCTTCTTTGAGCCCCCACTAGGAAGTCGAGTCACCTCGCCGTCGTGGATAAAATGCCACTTTTCTCCCGTAGTGTATTGTAGAGGATAACCATCAAAGGTCAATTTAAGAAGAATTGGGAGCATGCGGTTCACGCTGGTAGCGCCAAAGACGCCATCCCTGATCAAATCGCGTAGCCACGCGGGCTGTTTATCCACAGATAGCTTGACTAGGGATGTAGAATCTGAATCCTGTAGATAATTGATTCTAGGGAAGGCGTGTGCATAGGAAACGACTTACGTCGTCATACACGCCTCTAGATTTCTTGGCGACTTTCGGGGTCCAGTCAAGTTGCGAAAGCCAAGGATTGTCTCTCCATGATCCATCTTGCATCATACCCATTGCTTGGTCTGCGAGATCCACGAGATGTTTCTTGACCTTGCCTTCCAACTCGTGGTATGTTCGTTCCGCATTGTATAGATACTCTTCCCATGTTTCGTTGACTGTCAGGAAACTTGTACCCATGGTGAGGATACCAGCGAACGACACCGGACTCGGGCACCGTTCAAGGAACGCTGGGAGGACCTGTGCATAGACTTGATGTGTCACGTAGACGTCCTGAGCGCAGTACCCGAGATAATCCTGGATATCAGCGAGAATTGCCTCTCTCGAGGACGTCATGAAATCCCCACGGATTTCTTTGTTGAGATCGATGTTGCAATAAAGTTTTGCTACATCCGCGAGCCCGTTGGCCGAGGTGAGGTCTTCCCAGCGTTTCTGCGACAGTTCAGCGTCGGTCGCATCTCCGTCGTCCTCTTCAAGCTGGGGCAAGCTTTCTTCAATCTCGGTACGCAGACGACGGAGTTGCGCGCGCCGGGCAGTATCGGCCTCGGATTCTGCCTGTGAGGCGGCATCGTGCATGATCTCGAGTGCTGTCTCGACAGCTTCGGCATGTCGTTCGATAAGTGCCGCTTTTGCCTTGCGGTGCTTCATCCACGCGGGTCGTTGATGTGAGGATATACCGTTGACGGCGACGTGGAGTGACATAGTATCCATAAAACGTGTCTGTGTACCTCTGAGACTGTACTCTTCGTAAACACGCTGCCGATCATACGAGACGTTGTGTCCGACGATGACGCGTGGTATCTCGGGGTCACCCAAGGGGATCAAATGTTGAACCTCGTCTGACTCTCTCAGCAACCACGGCGATATCCAGAAATACCATGCGTGCTTTGAAGCAGCGCAGGCGAGGATGGCATACGGATGGTACGGCGGCATCGTCTCGACGTCAAACACGAGCATCTGTTCTGGCTTCCCCTCATGCTCCGGGTACGCGACGTGTTCACTGTAACTTGAACCATCTGGGAGGTGGTAGTATTTCGTCCAGCCCGACTGGATATCAAAGTAGTCGGGTTTAGGAGGCAACGGGTCTTGCGCGAGTTGCTTGGCGAGGGATAACCAGGGTTGTGCGCAACGCTGGCCGATGTGGTAAAAGTGCTCGTCGATGTCGGCGCCGTGTAGTGGGGGGAGGGTAAAACATGTGTCGGGGAGGACGGAGCCCTGCTTGGGGTCGAGACCGTGCATGTGAAGGTGGTCGCGCGCGATTTGGACGAACGCAGGCTCCGGCGGGGGAAAGGCTGTGTGTTTAAATATCTGGGCGTGCAGCTGGCGCGAGAGCATTTGCACGCCGACCTCATTGCGTTTGACTGGGTG